>SNQJ01S0021462.1:22419-33692 GCA_010110895.2 Picea sitchensis | reverse complement strand
TTTGTGGTCAAGCCCTCTACTTTTGTAGATTTTTGAAACTTGCGGCGCAAAATAGCATGCTGCAATTCTGATGTGATTTCAATTTTCTGATATTTTAAGCTAGACAAATTGCTTATTTGGGTCTTCTTTTTCTAGCTGAATGAAACGACCTTCTTTTTCTCTTACTAATACCATGATACCCCGACCTTATATGTGTGTGTGTGTGTGTGTGTGTGTGTGTGTCTATTTTCTAGTTTGTTGAGAGTATATTGATAATTGATAGCTATTATACACAATCTTTTGCATGGATGTTGATGATTGAACGATGCCAGTCTGAGTGTAACCTACTTAAATTTGAGTGAGTAGTCCATATCAATTATTGATTGGTGCAATAGCAAGAAAAATTTACTGGTGGAGTTCATTATATTTTATTTGCTAATGTGCGTGAAGACAACAACAGACAATGCATTCTCTAATATCCATTGTCGGCATGATGCTGACTAGCAAGGAGAACTACGGAGAATGGTACAAGAAGATCAAGAGCACACTGATCTTCAACGACCTATGGAAATATATTCACAAAGCAAAATAAGTCCCTCAGAGAAGCAAAACCATTGAAGAAGATGCAAAATTAGAAGAAGAATAAGCATAATTTGAAGAAGAAGCCTTTGTGTTAAAGACAAAGAGTAGCAGACCCTGTAGAAAACCAGTCATACCGACCACAGACAAAGAATGTGAAATATGGGAAGACAAAGACCATAATGCATATGCAGTGATTTCCATGACAATAAGTGAAGATGTGAGCTTTCATATTGCTTCTATTAGTGATTCCTATGGAACCTTAAAAATATTGAATGAGTTGTATGAAACACATTCTGAGCTTGAACTCATATAACTAATGTTGAAGCTCTTCAACCTAGAGTTGAAGAATGATGACTCTATNGTGAGCTTTCATATTGCTTCTATTAGTGATTCCTATGGAACCTTAAAAATATTGAATGAGTTGTATGAAACACATTCTGAGCTTGAACTCATATAACTAATGTTGAAGCTCTTCAACCTAGAGTTGAAGAATGATGACTCTATGGCTCTAGCCTTATAAATCACAACCATAATGCATGCCATTGAAGCCACAAGAGCAAAAATTGATCTCCCTCTCACAACCTTCATTAAGGCACTCTACCCTAAATATTCTCACTACCTTGAATTGTTGCAAGCAAGTAATCAGATGAAATCCATGACATTTCAAAAATTGGTAAATAAAGTTTTCAGATTGTGAGAAAGCCTTTGGAAAGAAGCCAAGTCCTTCAACTGGAGAAATTGTTTACCTTTCTCAGAATAACAAGATTAAACCACCTAATTCTTCCATAGGAGAAAGCAACAGAAGAGGACGAGGATGTGGAAGAAAGAGTTTCATAGGAAGGGGGGTAGACACAACTAGAATGATAGATCCAATCTCCATTGTACACAGTGAAAAAATAATGGGTCACATAAAAAAGATGACTGCAGAGTTCCATGGGATAAGATCAAAGAACAAAGATAGAAGCAAGAGGACAAAGGTAAACCTTCAAAACTAGCGAAAGGTAATACACCTGAATATGACCATTCCATTGTTGCTCACCGCAATATAGGAGTAAAAGAAGATTTATTTAACATTGCAAATGGTCCTTGGAAATACACATGGCTTCTTGACACATGCACAACCTCTCATATGACGTTCCAATCAAAATAATTTTTTGAATACTTCAATGACAATTTAGATGGCATGGTGTATTTTCCAAACAAGTCCAACCTCAAACCCTCGGGAATAGGCACCATCAGGCTTAAGTTTCCTGGACTCCCGAATTTTCTTCTGCACAATGTACTCTATCTTCCTGAGCTGAAAAGAAGCTTGTTGTCCCTTGTGCTCATAAGACGGAAAGGCCACTCTGTGTACAGGATCGGTGGTAAAGTTGAAGTGCAAAAGGATTCTGATAACATGCTTGGTATGACCGGAATGGAATTGTTTCTCACTCCAATACAGGAGAAACATAATATTTATTTAACATTGCACATGGTCCTTGGAAAGATACATGGCTTCTTGACATAGACACAACCTCTCATATGACATTTTGAAAATATTTTTTTGAAGAATTCAATGACAATGTAGATGGCATAGTGTATTTTGCAGACAAGTCCAGCCTCAAACCCTCGAGAATAGGCACCATCAGGCTTAGGTTGCCTGGAATTCTGAATTCTCTTCTGCATAATGTACTCTATCTTCTTGAGCTGAAAAGAAGCTTGTTGTCCCTTGTGCTCATCAAACAGAAAGGCCACTTTGTTCACATGATCGGTGGCAAAGTTGAAGTGTGAAAGGATTATGACAATGTTGCATACCTCTCTGATCATGGTGAAGGTATAATGTCATCTAGTCTTTTGTGGCATGCTATATTTGTTCATATCAATTATGAAAATTTTCGTTTAATGAGAAATAATGGTATTTTTGGTCTACCTACCATTCCTAGAAAACTAAAACAATTTGATGCATGTATTCTTGGAAAGCATAGCAAACAACCTTTCCATGATTCTACCTCTAGAACATGTAGAAGACTTGAACTGATTCATTATGATTTATGCGGTCCTATGCATGTTCCTTATGAAAATGGAAACAAATATATAATGTCCTTTATTGATGATTACACCCAGATGTGTTGGGTGTATTTGCTGAAAGATAAGTCACAAGCTTTTACAAGATTTAAAAATTTTCATGTACAGATTCAAAATGAAGTCCAGTCTCATATTGGCTCTCTTTGCATTGATGATGGAAGAGAATATACATCTAATGAATTTGAAAGTTACCTTCGCCAACATGGGATCAAATACCAAACAAAAGTTCCATACAATCCTCAACAAAACGATGTAGTTGAATGAATGAACATGACACTTCTAAATATTGTTTGTTCCATGATGTTTTTCAAGAATGTTAAATTGATGTTTTGGGCTGATGCAATTCTATGTGCATTTTATGTCAAAAAAAAGTGCCAATCTCATGCTATCAAAAAAAAGACTCCATATGAAATGTGGTATTGCCACATTCCTTCAGTGAGGCATCTCAGAGTCTTTGGTTCCACCTGTTATGCCTTGATTCCTAAAGAGTAAAGAAGAACGATTGATGTAAGGAGTCAGGAGTGTATCTTCTTGGGATACTCAAATACCACCAAGGGGTATCATCTTTACGATGAGACAAACAAGAAGTTCATCCTTTCCAGAGATGTGATCTTTCTTGAATCCACCAAGAAAGAAAAAACTGTTGAGAAGAAGCTTGACCATCTGGACAGATTCTCTCGTGTAAAGACATACCATGAATTCGATGATGATATTCCACATCTTGAAGGAGGGATCCCTATCTTGGTTCAATCTCTGGAATCTTATTATGAAGCACCATATTCCCCTCTTGAAGAAGTTTCTGCCACTTCATTAGAACCTGAATTTCAATTGGATGATGTGATCAAGAAGATTGAAAAGTTGAGGATTGATGAGAAGTCAACACAATATCAATCAAATACACAACCTGGGACATCTCATAAAGGTCCACCAAAATGGCTCACAAAAACACTTGAAAGTGTTCATCCTAATGAGGTTGGAAAGACATGAACTAGATTGTCCTCAAAATAAGATGGAGGTATTGTAGATAATTCAAACTTAGGTGATGTAGAATATATGTATGTTTCATATGATTGTGAGTTGAATTTATCTACTAACCTTGAATTGACTTCCTTTAAAGAAGCTACTTCTCATTATGAATGGAAAGAAGCCATGCAAAAGGAATATGATTCTCTCATCAAGAATGTGATATGGAAGTTCGTGGACCCTCCATATGGAACCAAACCAATTGGCTGCAAGTGGGTATTCAAGAACAAGTATAGATCAGATGGCTCACTTGATAAGCACAAAGCAAGGCTTGTGGAAAAATGATTTGCGTAGAAAGAAGGTGTTGATTATGATGAGACTTTTTCCCCCACAACAAAATGGGCTACCATCCACACTCTATTTTCCATGGCAACAAAAAATGGATGGAAAATTCATCAAATGGATGTGAAGACTTCTTTCTTGAATGGATACTTGAAATAGAATGGGCTCATGTCTCAACTAGAAGGCTTTGTTGTGAAGGGACAAGAACATAAGGTATGCGAGCTCATTAAATCCATGTATGGCTTGGAACAAGCATCGTGAGCATGGTATGAAAAGTTAACCGAACATCTTCTGAAATTGAATTTCAAGCATTTCAATCTTGACGATGCCACTTTGTTTTTCAAGAAAGTTGGAAAAACAATTGTATATCTTATAGTATATGTAAATGATATGTTCATAATAGGGAACAATGAGAACTACGTTGCATCCATAAAGAAAGATTTTAATAAAGGATTCGAGATGGAAGATTTGGGACATCTGCACTACTATTTGGGCATTGAAGTGATACCGAACCCAAAGTACATATTCATCTCCCAGAAGAAGTACATTGGAGAATTGTTGAACAAGTTTGGCATGGATGAGTGCAATCCTTGTTCTACACCAATGGAACAAAACTTGAAGATCATATCAAAAGAAGGAAATGAATTTGAGGATGCAACCAAGTATAGATAGCTTGTGGGAAGTCTTATCTATCTTAATACCAACATACTAGACATTTCATTTGTTGTTGGGATTCTTTCCAGGTTCATACAAAATCCTTGCAAAGGAAATTGGTCTGCTGCAAAGAGAGTTTTAAAATACATGAAAGGAACTCAAGATTTTGGACTCAAGTACTCTAAGGCAAATGACTTCAACCTGATCAGATATTCTGATTTATACTTTCATGGGGATAAGGAAAATGGAGTGTCAAATTCAGGTTATCTCATGAGTCTTGGATCAACAACTGTCTCTTGGATATCATGCAAACAATCAGTTCCCACAGATTCCACAACAGAGGCATAATATGTGGCAGTTGCAGAAGCGACAAAGGAGATTGTGTGGCTCAAGAAAATACTTGAAGATTTGCAGGAGAAACAAGTAAATTCTACTCCTCTTCTAGTTGAAAACACTTTTGCAATCAAGTTGGCCAAGAATCCTAGATTCCATGATCGAACCAAGCACATAAATACAAAATATCACTTGATTCGATATCATGTAGAGGCAACAACTATTCACTTAAAACATTGTTCCAAAAATGAGCAAATTGCATATATCTTCACCAAAGCACTTGGAAGAGAAAAATTTGAGAAGTTCAGAATGATGCTTGGACTCACACACACCCCTTCATATTAAGATGGAGAATGTTTGACACATAATCCCTTGTGGCTACATTACTTGTAACTGTATGTAAATATGAAGAGTCGTAGGTGATAGGAATGATCACCTGTTTAGGAAGACCAAGAGTGATATTATATTGTATATATTTACCTATCATACTAATGCAAAGATAATCAAGTGTGGAGTTATTTTCTACCACTCCTGGATTGATAGTATGCATATGAGGGTAAAAAACAAGATGATCAAGATGTATGGAAATTTCCTAAATAAGGCATTGAAAGTGAAAAAGAAGAAGAAATTGAAGATCAACAAGATGATGTTGAAGATCAAAATAACATTGAATATACAAGAAGCCAAAGTACACCAAGTAAGAGTGGAGCAACTTCACAAAGCAGTGAGGCACTATGAAGATCAACAAGGAAAATTCATACACTTATCAAGTATAAACATTATGCTATGATGACTCAAGTTATGAACGTAGAAGAACCTTTGAATTTTGAGCAAGAAAAATATCATAAGGAATGGAGAAATGCTATGAAAGAGGAATATGATTCCATAATGAAAAATGAAACTTGGGAACTTACAAAATTTCTTGAAAATAAAATTCATGTTGGTTCAAAATGGTTGTTCAAATATAAGTTCAATGTTGATGGTAGTACATAAAAGTTTAAAGCTACATTGTTTGCAAAAGGCTATTCATATAAAGAAGGAATAGATTACGGGGACATGTTTGCACCTATAGCTAAATTGAATACCATTATATTAATGATTGCATTATCTACTAAGTACAATTGGAAATTACATCAGTTGGATGTTAAGTTGACATTTTTGAATGGTGAATTAAAAGAAGAAGTTAATTTTGTTCAACCAGAAGGTTTTGTAAAGCGGGGACACAAACATCTTGTATGCAGGTTAAGGAAAGGGCTATATGGTCTCAAATAGGCTCCTAGGTCATGGTATGTTAAGATTGACACATTATTCTTCCAATAAAGTTTCACCAAAATTCAAAGTGATCCAAATATTTACATAAAGAATGATGGAAATGGGAATGTTGTTTTGATTTCATTGTATGTTGATGATTTAATCATAACGAGAAGTGCTACAAAATTGTTTGATGAGATCAAAAGGTAGTTGTCACAAGAATTTGAAATGAAGGATATTGGTTACATGCATTATTGTTTAGGCATTGAGATTTGGAGGGATCACAGTAAGACTTTGATCACTCAAAGTAAGTAATATACAAAGGAACTAATTAGAAGGTTCAATATGAGGGAATGTAGTCGAGTGTTTATTCCATTAGAACAAAAATTTAAGCTTTGCAATGATGATGATACAAAAGAAGTAAATGGTACTTTGTGTAGACACTTGGTGGGAAGTCTAAACTATTTAACCACAACAACACCTAACATTGCATATTCACTTAGCATACTTAGCCAATTCATGGCTAAACCACATGACAATTAGTGGAATGTATCTAAGAGAGTCATTTGATACTTGAAATGGACTATAGATATTGGTATTGAATATACTAATCATTTCAATGTTTAGTTCATAGGTTATTCAAATTCTGATTGGGTAGGATATCTAGATGATACCGATTCCACCACTAGATATGCATTCAGTATAGGATATGGATTTGTCTCTTGGAGAAAAAAGAAGTAACCAATTGTTTCCTCATCCTCAACTAAAGCTGAGTATAAAGCATTGTGTAGTGATACGTATGAAGCAATTTGGCTAAGAATTATTCTTGAATACATGGGATAAAGGTAATGAGTACCTGCATCTATCAAATATGATAACCAAAGCTCAATAAAATTGGCAAACAATCCAATTTATCGTGCAAGATCAAAGAACATTGAAACTCAACATCACTTTGTGAGGGAAAAGATTCGATCAAGAGAAATTGATTTGATGTACTTTAATACAAATGATAATAACATGTGCATGTTTTTCATCCTATATATATGTACCTATTTTCATGATCAACTAAAGGTGGCGGTGAGACATATTAGTCTCACCTTGTGCGTGAGACTATTGTGTGTTGTTTCTCTTTCTTTATTTTTCTCCTCCTCCAACATCTACACCTGAATAACATCTTAACTATGTTTATTACTCCTTTGAAATTTCTTATGAAAGTTCCATTGAAAGGATCACAACTATATACCCTAAAACTTTGGTCGATGTTGCAAATGAAAACAACCATAATTCTGGTTCATCTATTTATCGAGGAATACTTGTTGTTGTCGAAATTTAAGGTAGGTTGAAAAGATCACATGGATGTTGAATATTGATGACAAGATTTCCTAGGTAATTTTTCACTTGTTTGCAATCTTAGTTCCATGGCTATGTGTGCATATATAATGAATCACTTCCCTCCAAAATTGACCACTCTTCAACTCATATTGGGCCAATCTAAAACTTTGTATCGGGCCTATTTGAAACATCTCATCAGGCCAAAAATGATGTCGAGCCAAATTTGATTATGTATTGGGGAAAATATTGATATGGAACCTCAAATAAAGATCATATCGAGACATTTTCCAAAATGATATCCGAGAAAAGTGAAAGATGGTTATTATGTTGAAATTTTCATTGGGGGAAAATTTGAGAATATGTGTTAGGCCAAAATTGAAGATGGACCAGGTCACTTTTAAAATTGATATAAGGCCAGTTTCAAACATGTCCATTTTAAAAGGCTCGATGGCCCTTTTTAACTTTATAATTATGAAGTAAAAATAAGCCTGATGGCACTCATCAGGTTACATTTTTACTTTACAAAAACAAACTCGAACAAACCTCGATAAAGTGCATAGATGGCTCAAAAATTGAAATAACAAAGGGGACTCTTTCAAAATAAAACATCATCTTTTGAATGATAAAAGTAAATTAACATGAGTATAGGTGGGACTCTTTGGTTGCATTACTTCACAAATTTGCAACTTTCTTGCATAACCTCAAATCGAAGAGCCAATTTTTGTAAGACATAGAGGACATGTGGGGATTTCAAATGAACAGTCAGACACCCCATTCCAAAATAAGTTTCATAGACTTCATAACCCATGAAACTCAAACTAACTCATTAATGGGAGATTCTAAGTGCACGTTTTCACACCTACAAGTCTCAAAATCATAATTTTTTAATTGTGTTGAGTTCATAGGCTCAAAAACTTGCATGTATCATGTTATGGAGATTAAAACATCATGGCAGTTGAGACCTCAATTTACAAGAAAAGGCTTTTTAATTGAAATTCTAGGTCTTGTTCATGATGGTGATTTTAAGGCGTTCATGGATGCTTGTAGGATTTGTAAGCACCTGGTTAATTTTAACCTGAGAATGCTTCTCAATTTTCTTTCTCATGTGACATGAAGCTCCAAAGTTTGAAATTATGTGGCATTCTCACTTTATCGCACTAGATGAAGACTTCCAACAGTGTGATAAACGACAAACTCAAGAAACTTATAATGATGTGATAATCATACTTTGTCACATCAAAGAAAACTTTCTCAAGGCGTGACAAATCACAAGATTGTAAACTTTCCAAAAATGTGCCAATGACCCTTTATTGCATCGAAACAAACTTTCACGATGCATGCGACAAGCCATCGTGACTCTTTTAGAAAAATGTCAAAAAGGTGCAAAAGGGTCAATATTCTTTTACGAAAAGCGTTTGAACCCATTTATTTTCCATTCCATTCTATTCGAAGAGAACCTCAACCAAGCTACCAAAACATTCAAATATTCTCGAGTTTGCCATATCAACGGAGCTCATACCATCCATTTACAAATGACCACTTATCACTTTTGAGGTAAGGATCATATTCCATGATAAAATCTAATTCTTTCCTTGCTTTTGATTCATCAATTGGTCATTGAAGAATTATTTCCTATTTCACTTGCCTCTTGGCCACCTAGCACAATAAAGTAATAAAAAAATTGGGAAATGGCTAAATATCCTCATTTTAGTGGTTGAATTCTTGCACGATCAATTGATAACAACAAAATATCCATCTTGGGGAGCTACATTCAACAAAGGGTTCGTTATTTAACAAGTCTAGGATTTAATGTATTTTATTAATGTGAACCACATATAAATAAGTTGAGATATGACATTTGGTTTCATCTTTCAAGAGGTATAAAGACTATTCCTATTTACTTATGACTCTTCATATTTATTCTAAATGAAGAATAATGATATTTACAATACACCATAATCCCTAGGATTAGGTATCTAACATTCCTTCCTGATTCGAGGGGGTGTTTGTGAGTCCAAGCATCTTTCTGAACTTTTCAAACGTTTCTCTTCCAAGCAATTGGGTGAAGATGTTTGCAATTTGATCACTTGTGGAACAATGTATCAAATGAATGATGTTGGAATCTACATGATGTTGAATCAGATGGTACTTAATGTTGATGTGCTTTGTTCGATCATGGAATCTAGGATTTTTGACCAACTTGATTGAAGAAGTGTTGTCAATGAAAAATGGAGTAGAATTCACATGTTTCTCCTACAAATCCTTGAATATCTTCTTAAGCCACACAATCTCCTTTGTTTCCTTTGCAACAACCACATACTCTTCCTCTATAGTGGAATATATTGGAATACACTGTTTGCATGATCTTTAAGAGATATTTATTGATCCAAGACTCATGAGGTATCCTGAAGTAGACACTCCATTCTCCTTGTCCCCATCAAAGTCTGGATCTGTATATCCAACTAGTTTGAAGTACTCCACCTTAGATTATTTGATCCCAAAGTATTGAGTTCCCTTTAAGTACCTTAGATCTCTCTTTGCAACACACCAATGTCCTTCACAAGGTTTTTGCATGAACCTAGAAAGGATCCCAATTGCAAATGAAATATTTGGTCTAGTAGTGGTAAGGTAGATGAGACTCCCCACAAGATGTCTATATTTAGTTGCATTCTCAAATTCATTCCCTTCTTTTGATGTTAGCTTCAAATTTTTCTCCATGGGAGTAGATAGAGGATTACAATCAACCATGCCAAATTTATTCAACAACTCTCCAATGTATTTATTTTGGGAGATGAATATATAACTTGAATTCTAGGTTGCTACAATACCCAAGTAGTAGTGAAGATGTCCCATGTCTGTCATCTCAAAACTCTTCTTCAATTGATCTTCAAAAGATGTTTAGTTATATTTTCATACCATGCGTGAGGTGCTTTCTTTAGGCCATACAAAGACTTGATGAGCTTGCATACCTTATGTTCTGACACTTCCTAAGAAAATTATTCTGGTTGAGACATGTAGACATTCTCTTTCAAATCTCCATTCAAAAAAGATGTGTTCACATCCATGTGATGAATATTCCACCTATTTTGAGCTACCAAAGCCAACAAAGAATGAATGGTATCCCATTTTTCCGTGGAGGAAAAATTCTCCTCATAGTCTATGGCTTCCTTCTATGCATATCCTTTCACCACAAACCTCCCCTTATGCTTGTTAAGTGATCCATTTTATTTGTACTTGTTCTTGTAGACCCACTTGCAACCAATTGGTTTGGTTCCAAATGGAGAATCCACCAACTTCCATGTCCCATTCTTGATGAGAGAATCATACTCCTTCTGCATAGTTTCTTTCCACTCATCATGGTAAATAACGTCTCCAAAGGATTTTGGTTCAAAGTTAGTAGATCAATTCAATTGACAATCATATAAAACTTCCATATCATTAACATCATCTGAATATAAGTCATACACACACCTCGATCGTCTTGTCTTGCTAAACTTCTAGTTCATGTCTTTCCAACCTCATTAGGATGAACACGTTCAAGCGTCATAATGACCCACTTTGGAAAATTCTGTGATGGTCCAGGTTTCTCAACTAATTGAGATATTGTTGCATTCCCATCAAGATTCAACCTTTCAATCCTCTCAATCACATCATCTAATTGAACCTTTTGTTCTAATGAAGTGGCTATATCTTCTACATGAAGGGGAGATGGAATTCAAAAGGATATTCTATAGATTGATCCAAGATAGGAATCCCCCTACAATATGTGGAAT
>SNQJ01S0021461.1:149907-164035 GCA_010110895.2 Picea sitchensis | reverse complement strand
GGTAGAGATTATGTTAGGGGTTTTTTCCCTAGAAGGAAACCCTCTTTTATGAGGGAAATGTATTGCAGCTATGTATGGTTGTGAATATTGTATTCTGAGAGAGGAGACTGTGAGAGAAAGAAGAGGAAGTTACAGTGGGTTTTTCTGTAGGTTGTATCCCTTCATTTGTTGGATAATAATAAAGGAAGGACCTGGCAATTTCTTTGGTGGACGTAGCCCACACTGGGTGAACCACGTAAATCCGTGTCTCTCTTGTATTGTGTGTCTTCTGTGTTTTGTTTCTGCATTTGTTTTATTTTATTGCTCCACGGTCCTATTTTTCTAACAGAAAATGCATGTGGGGAAGGAGATTCTGTGGGTAGTGAGCATGAGTGGTTCCTGGGAGAGAATTCCTTCCTTCTGACTATGTGTTTTCCCTGTAACCTCAGCCTAGCCTATGATTCCTTACCTTGGGGGCGAAGCTTAGTCCCAGCTCGGGGGTGACCCACTGCTGAGCTGATGAGAAATGTGTTCTAAGGCTGGGAGGTTCGTGGAAGGCCTGCACTTGGTTGGTGGAATTACCGCAGTTTCAAAGATAAGTACGAGATGATGTTCTAATTATGTTTCTGCATGTATGTGTATTTAAATTTATCATGTATTCTGCTGCGCATTTGGATTAATGTTATTACCATGGATTATTTATGTTAGTAATAATTCTTATGCTTACTCCGAGCTTAAATGTATTTTTTTCTTAAATGCATGTGGATTATATAATGCCTATATGAGTTATGTAAAAGGTGGTGTTACAATTTGGTATCAGAGCGATTAAGCCTTGGTAACATAAAAAGTAGCGTTACAGAAAAGGTCCGAGGAAGTTCATACTATGTTATTATAGTTGGAAGAAATGATGAATGTTCATAAAGAGATCAGTTTACCAGAAATCCTGAAAGGAAAACATCGCATAAGTGCAAGAATAAAAGACTTCGACATAGACTGTATAGTCTTGGATGAAGAAACACAAGTGAATATTATGATAGAAGAAACTTGGGAAGTTTTGGGAAAGCCTACTGTGGTACCTTATTTAGGAAGGATAGACTTGTTTAAGGGAAAAATGATAACTTTATGTGGAAGAGTAACTACTGTACCTATTATTGTTCATGGAACATCGACTGAAGAAGAATTTTAAGTCATTAGGTTTGTTGAGGATAGCAGCCCTTTCCCACTTTTGTTAGGTAAGAACAGGATTGAGAAGGATCAGATCGGAAGGAAATCAGAGGAAGAAGCTACATAAAAGAAAAAGAAAGAATTAAGGGATCTCATAGCTAGGAAAATAGACCAACTAAGAGAAGAACGAGAGGATAAGTCGAAGCAATAGAGCAAAGTAACAACACAGGAGGGACATAAAGAAAAAGAATTATCTATCAAGGTTGAAAGAATGCAAGAAGGCTTGAAGGACCTATATATCCAAGAGAGAAGTGTGCCCATTCAAAAAGTTTTAAGAAAAGGGATATTAACTTTGGAACCTTTGAGGGTACCTCAACAGTGCGAAGCCACTACACTAGGGGAAGATAAGAATTAAAATGGAAAGAGGATTCTAGAAACATTTAAAGAGACTCCGATAATAGGAAAGAAGGTAAGGAAGCTCAATAAAAAGAAGGCTAAGTTGGAAAAGCTACAAGAAGTTAAGGAAACCAGATGGAAGACTTCGCAGATAGGAACCTCGTAGGAGGCAAGTTTGCAGGGTTTGAACCTCACTGAAACAATAGGTCCATGCATATTTGGACTTCTCCTTGGCGAGGTTATATAACCGTTGGAGGTGCCCCGACCGTTAGAATGACACTCCAGAACAATTAGTAAACACATTTATGGGTTTATATACTTCTTTTGGATGTTGAGACCGTGCCATAAAGACTAGATTAACATTAATGGAAGCATTTAACTCTAGTTCTTATCCATTGGAAGATATTTCACGCTGCCCCTCTTATTTAACTTATCGATCATGGCCCTGGGACGACTTTTTGCTACCCATGACTGATTGAGCTAAGTCGAGAACTATCCAAGTGTCAAATTGTGCTTCCCGTCGTTATCTGAAAGTATACCCTGCCTGTATGTTTGTTTATCCGTTGTCTGTTAAAAAATGGAATGTTGGGCGAACCCAACGACTTTGACAAGTCTGTCGAGGAAGTTGTTAGGAAATTCATGGCTGAAAAACCTGTATATAAAGGTATTAAAGCATTGTCGACTAGGGTACTGCAGGATTCCCCTTCAACTGGACGTCGTTCCACCTGCATCAACCCTGTAACCGAACAAATAAGTAAGCACCACAATGATCTGGTTAATGCAAAGAAGATCCCATCAGTCTTGCTTGAGTATATTCCACCTCTGGCTAGTGTTGTTAACCGAGATAGTAACCCTCGTGATTTCATGTACTCCGTGTTCACTGCATCCATTCTAAAAGGAATTCACATAATAGGGAGTCAGTTAGGGAAGATGTCACTGTTGAAGCACAATGAATTCAAATTAGGAGACCGGAGGAACTACGCCATGCTATCTCCTCACCGTTATTTAATGAATACAACCAGAAGGATACCTCTCCTTGTCCCACAACCATGGATCAAGGAGTTGGTGCAGTGAACCATATTAAACGTAATGAAGATTCCGCATTTTGGCTTCCACCAAGAGGTTAATGCTTGTGTTAAAATCCTTCTGTCGTGCTATCATGACAGATATCTATGGCTTGACAGAAGAATTATTGTGGATCCGATGTTGATCTATCGGATCACAGGTTTAAGTTTGAAGGGTCCTGACCGACAACAGTTCTATCCAGAGAAGACCTCAGACCGTTCTTTAGCACAACGCATCAAATAAGCCTATGGAGAGGTAGAAAAGGGGAAGCGAGGTTACAAGGTAGCCTCCATACAGGATGGCGTAGTGCACCTTGCTTGTCATCTCTTAACTGGAAACCTAGTAAGGAAGAACCGCCTCACACATGTGTTGTTGGGAAAAATACCCTACGGACTAGCAAATTAGGGTTAGACTTGCATGCAGATTTTGACCGTAAAGAAATTACTTTTTAACCTACCACCCAAAACTTAAACCCCTCTTTCACAATACATGCATGGAAAGGAACTACTAACCTTGTTACCGACGTTCGATGTTGATCCTCCGTTGCGCTTCGACCACTTGCTTGTGTTGCTCCTTCCAAAGATGACCTGCAATCAAAACAAACAACTATGCATGCATGCTACTTCTCTACTTGAGGGTTAGAAATTAAGCATAAATTAACCAAACCATAGATAACTCATGCATTGAGACGGGAAAATTATTCTTTTATTATTTGAAAAATGAATCAACTTACAATCAAAGTTGAGACTAGCCACCGCTCCTTGATCCTGATCCTGGGCTCCTCTTCGTTTGTCCTCCAACTGCTTTGCATTGAATTTCCTTTGGCATGAGGAAAGGCTAAAGGGTTGGGACAATGGATTACACAAATGGGCAGAGTTTCTTCGCTATATTTTTTCCTCCTCCAAATGGTACCCCTACCCCTTCTTTTATAGACTTCGTGGGGGTTTCTTTTTCGTAAATCTAGTCCCTCAGGCCCGAAAAAGGAATAAAATTATACCTGAGAGTACTCTTCTAAAGAATGGGAATTCAATAGAGTATACCTTTGTTCGTACAGTTGACTGTCTGGACCGAAAAAGGGGTAAACTACCACCGGATAGATGTGACTTCAAATTTCAGGTTAATGAGCATGAAAGGCCACAATATCATTCGGGAATCTTTTCATGTTTAGAGGGTCTGAAAAGGGCTTAAAAGGAGACCCGTTTAAGGAACGTTCTTCTAGACCAATTTAACGAGTGTGAAGAAACAAGGTCACTCGGCAATCTTTTCATCTTTAAGGAGTCTGAAAAGGGCTTAAAGAAGACTCCATAATGGTTACTTTTCTCAGTTAATCCGGACGAGATCAAAAATCATAAATGCAGTCTCGTCGGATGTTGCTTTCGGATCTCAAAGCGAGTTTAAAAAAAAACAAAGTTAGCTCATGATAGACTCTTTGTGAATCGATGCCTGGCATCTCCTCGGGGGAGCTGTATACTCCGACGAAAACATTGTCTATGATGCCAGGGGTTCTGGAGATATTGATAGGTATCATTTCAGCAACAGTTTCCATATTACCCTTAGCATAGATCTTGTGTGTAGCTAAGGGATTAGTATGACAAGACCTATCTCCAGTCATAGTCACGGTGAATTCTCCTACTTTGATTCAGCTTAACTTTGGGAGAAAATATGATCTGTGATGAAGATCCTCCCAAGGTTTGTCCGGACTAGTCATTACTTCGATTATTGATTCGTCAGAAGGCAAGACTAAGTCTAACAAATCGACGTTAGCAAGAGAACCCTAAGCCCAAATAGGCTCTATAAGTGGATCTAACTCTTGTGCGGGAGTCGGATCAGGGTTAGCTGAAGCTTGCTGGACTAAAGAGTATGCTACTTCAGTGACCGACAAGGGCATGGACATGCCTGAGTGCCCTGTCTCATCCATCGTGGCTGATGGGGAAGGAAGAATCCAAGGATCCTCAATGTAAGTCGTGCAGAACGACGAAACTTGAAAAATCTCAACCTTATGGTGATTAGATATAAATTTGATATCATCACGAGGAGGTGGGAAATCAAAGGTACCCATCAAGGATGGGCACAAACCAACTCCTACGTTAACGACACCGGGTTGAGGATTATCAATCATGGGGACCGTGGATGCCCCCAAGGCTGGGTCAGGTCTAGAGAAGGACAATTGATTGATGGTCACTATCCGAACCTCGTGTGGAAACAACAAGACTCAGAAAACTTTAGCAACCACAGCTTGCATAGCGTAAGTCCAACTCCATCCTAACAAGAGATTATAGTCAAGGGGAGCATCGACTACCTCTACTTCGACACACACGGTCTTCCCTCCTAACTGCACAGGGAAAGAAGAAACAATGCCATGTGGTCGGAAAGAATGACCGTCGAAAGCAGTGAGGAGAGTAGGTGATGGAGACAAAATAGGCTGGCCAATGGCCTTCCAACATGCTGATGACATAACGCATGTCGAGGTGCCCTCGTCGACCATCGTGCGTAAGATATTATGTGTAAAAGTTTTCGTGGGATGAGCCACTACTATCTGAAACACTACGTGGTAAAGCAGACGAGGTTTTAAGTCGGTTGTATCTAACATGATGGTACCCAGGTTACAAGTCTCCGTAGAGCCTAAAGCGGTTAACAAGGCTTTCCTCTGAGTAGGGAAACTCTGGAGGACCTCCAAAGAAGACATCGCACAAGGGGTTTGTGATAAATCCTCCACCACAGAGTAATTCTGGGCGGCCCTTGCGTTTGGGTTGTGAGAAGCTTTCTTAAAGGAACCCTTTGGAATGCATGTCATTGTTTCTCCCAATGTCTTCTCGATCTGTAGAGGAAGAGATGGTAGCTCATCTTCTTTACCCTTCTCAGAAGCGCTTGGTTTACTATAGTCGTGCGCTCTAGTCGTTATGAAAGAATCACCCCTAACCATATATACGTTTTCAGATGAGGGATTGTTTGGAGGAGGGCAGGTTTCTTGGCTGCCCCCTTCGACACTTGTAGAGTCTTGAGTTAAATGTTTCCCATGTTGAAAGGGATTAGTCAACACTGCCTGTTGTTGCTGTGTGACAAAATTTTGCACCTCTGTAAGTCGAGGACAAAGATGGGTTGGGTGGTCTTCCGCACACAAGTTGCACGGATACCTTGCCTTCCTTTTTTCTGAGGTGTCCCCGCCAGCATTATCAGTGGGGATTTTATCCCCCTTACCCTTATTTCATTGTTTTTTCTTCCCTTCAGGCTGTTGGGTGGCCTTTGGGTTAGTCGAATGCACGGAGTGTACTTCCGATGTTTGGGTAGGAGGAGAAACCAAAGCAGTAGTCTGGCTGGCCGCTGAGTGTTGTACAGATAACTGTTGCAATTGTTTTGTCAATTGCTTAGCGGGCTTAGTTTGTGTTGAACCAACAATACCATCGGCATGTGGTCCAACTCTCTGTCTAGTTTTATCTAGTATCGATCGTGGTGCATCCGGCAAGATGTTGTATAATAAACCAGACTGAGAATAGATGAGCTCAAACTGTTGATCCCTTATGATGGCATCTTCTTCAGAGAAACCCTAGAAGTTGCGACGTCTTTGGATAATTGTGGGACTAGAGACTTAAGGAACCACTCAAGCAGGAATGTTGGTGGGACTGGTACTTTAATTAGACTCTTCCGGCGTCTCCACTCTCGGATATGATCATAGATATGGTCCATTGTTATCTGTTCAAAATTGGCGAGCAACTTTGTGCCAACGTCGTATCTCACAGGTAACTGGAAATGGTTAAGGAAGGCCATCGCCAGTTCGCCAAAAGAAGAGTATCTTGAGCGATCGAGCTCGATGTACCATTTCGCGGCACTCCCGATAAGAGTGTGTTGAAACAATCGCAGCTTTATGGAGTCATCTTTCAATGAGTTAGATGAACACCAAAGATGGAAGGTAGTCACATGATCACCTGGATATTCGTTAGGCTTGGCCTCGAACTTTGGAATGTCCGAAGGAAACTTCGTTGGCATAGGAGGCCAACGTCGATCATGACAAATAAGATCATTTAACAACCTTGTCAAATCTGGCAAGTGTAACGTCACCAAGAATGGTAGTTTGGGTTGCTACTGATAACCTGGGAAAAAGGGTCATGGAGTTTGACTGGCACCAGGTTGCCAGGAAAAGTTGGGCTGCTGGCCCGGGTTCTGGTAGAAACCATGGCCCTGACCAGCATAAGGATTTTGCATCTGTGGAGAAATCATTGGATGATTTCCCATAAAGGACATAGGATGTTGGGCATGCATCGTGTTTGAAGGACTTTGGGAAGGATTACCCCATGCCGATACTGATGGGAGAGGCATAGTAGTCTGTCCAGGGTTCCATTGACTGTGGAAAGAATTACCTCAGAATGGAATTCCAGAGGAGGGAACAGATCATTGTCTTGAGTTCCAAGGTCCTGCTATATGTGCCCTCGGCGTAGGAATAGTACCCTGTGCCGAAGTAGACAGTCCAAAAATGGGAGTGCCCCCAGATGGGAAAGCGGTGGATGTGAAAGTGTTGTTACCAAACGTCTTGTTCCAAACAAACGATGATGAACCTACCGGCATACTATGCACAGGTGTTCCTTGACTCCCGCCTCCAAATAAACTAGTGTGTGAAGGTTGCCCGACGGACTGCTGATGCAGACCACCAAGTGAAGGGGACGAAGGAGGAATATGACCTCCGACGTAAGGAAAAGCATTAAAAGGGACAGGAGTGCCCCCAAGTTGACCTTGTAGAGGAGTGTTGGATCTCCTTGCCCCCAGAACCAAAGTCTGTAAAGTGGAGTAAGTGAGTGCAGGACTTGTACCTGAACTAGGCATATCATATGAGAACGGAGGGCCTGTCGCACTAGGTGTGAAGGGGGTTGTGGCCGCTGCCATAGACGGGGTCGGTCCACTGTGCGACGCAGTTGCGGCTGAGACCATGGTGGCTCGGACCGATGATGGTAAGTTAGGAGATGATTCTCCTGTGGTAGCAATTGTGGTGGGAATGGAAGAATTCCCAAAAGAAGTAACAACGTTTGTTTACATAGCTATGTGAGGCACTGACAGGCGTTCATAAAATTAGATTGGTACAATAACCTGTGGCCAAGTGTTAGTGGTTGGGGTTTCAACCAAGCCAAGATTGGCGGTTGATTCCTCCGGGAGTTGTTTGGGCACAATGGTTTGTAACCCGGTCGCTTCAAAAGACCCTTGTTGGTCTAGCTTCTGCCTTAATGGTGGCAGGGGTGGCTCCAGTATAACCGGCGGCAGGCACAGAAGCCTTCGTGACCGGCGGAGCTTGGGATCCTCCACTGTGTGAGAAGATCCAAGAAATGCTAAGGTATTCTACACGTTCAAACAGTAACACACACTAAAAAAGAATCCCCTAAGAGATAAGACAAGCAACCACTAAACTATTTGGAAGAACAGTTACAACAACCAACACTAGAGCAACTTACCAGTGCAAGTGCAACTCGAACACGGAAGCACCCTCCGGGTATACTCTGCAAAGCGTGGCCTGATGTCTATCCTAGGTACCGTGGTATACCCCTGCAGTCACCTGTGTATGTCCCTAAAAACATTGGCAACTAGGTTGCCAACACGCGAACAGTCACCAGGCGGGTACAGTTGAAAGTCGGGTAGACCACAATGAGCAGGGTATCAAGCCCAAAACCTGTCAAGGGTATCGAGAGAAAATGGTCCAGAAGACAAATGAGGACCTCGAATGGATTCGATACCCATGAATCCCTATGGCAAATGCAAACGACGGAATCCCAAAACAAGCCCTCGATATGTGTTCTCCACTACGATTGGTCCAGCTTTGGAGGGGTTATCTCCGCTACCTTTCCGCACGCGACCTCGTGTTTATCCCCTGTGTTAGAGGGGGGTTACGGATAAATTCCACGAAACTGGACTTAGACACTCCCTATCACAGACTCCAATGTTTGGTTTTGAATGGCCTTGGAGAGTTTCCTCTCCAACCTAATCTAAGGCCCTAGTCCTGAACTAGTTTGTGAATCCTACAAACAAAAAGTCTAATAGATTTCAAATTAGCGTTGCTTTTATGGGTTTTCTTATGTCATGGGGTATGAAGGTGAAACTTATGATGTGTAAATACGAAAGCAAAAATGAATGAAAAATGTTGGAAACAAAAGACTTTTACTAAATGCAAAATTTCAGCAACTTTTCACAAAGAAAGATTTCTTTTTCTTTTCAATTTTTCTAAGATTTTATGCAGCAATCATGAAGGAATTTCGCTCGACTACGAGCTACTTATGCTCTAAATGCACTGCAAAAACTTACAAAATAAAAGACTTCTCCCTAGCTAATGATGCAGAAACACACTCTTCAAACAAAGAAGAAAATGAAAAAGAGATTGTTTTTTATTTTATTTAAGTGCAAATAAAGCAACAAAGGGAAAATACCGACAAGCACAAAACCAAGAAAAACAAATTCTGGCTTAAAGCGAAGATCGCAAAGAATCAGAGTAAATACACACAATGGCAATCAAGAAAACAAAGACTCTTACGCTTGTCTTAAAACTATAAAACAATTTTTTTTTTTATATTTTCTGTCAACTATCAACTGAGAAAAAACAGGCTAAGGGTAAGAGGCCCTAATCTACTGACTGTTCAACCCTAGACTCAAACACCTGAGAGGAATACTTCTCATCAAAGGAGGGGATGACTGCCCCACCCTGATTAAAAAGTAGCTTGTCAAGCACACTACTTTCACTAAAATAGAACGCGTGCAAACGCGCGCTGAGCTGAAACATGAAGCATGTACACGCGGGCTGACCTTGTACAGGCTGCGTGTATGTATAATTCTAAGATAAAAAATGAAAACATGCAGTCCAGCTCAGGAAGAGGCCTCTGGTATTGATAACCAAGGTCCCTTGAAGGCTTGGATGATTTTTTTCTAACAGAAAAGAAAAAATAATGCAAGGAATAACAAAGAGAAAAAAGCAACCTGAAATAGGACTGTGAACCAACAAGACTCAGACAGGATTCCAGAAAACCCCCTGAGAATGTATAATTCTGGCAGGGAAGAGGTGGACTGCCTCTAAAGGTCTCTGAACTCCTACACACTATTGTTATCCCTACAACTAGCGTTCACATGCGGGTTGTAAGAGGATAAGGCACGGGTACACGCGTGCAGGCCTTATGCAGGCCGCGTGTACCTCTATGTGTCCCGACAACTACCGTCAAGCAAAAGTCAGGGAAAACTGGTATGAAGAACCAAGCTCCCTACTAGCTCAGACCTAACAGAAAAAGACAGGCAAAGAAAAATAGAACACCTATTCTTTCAACTACCCAAAAACTTTAAAGAAATCCGGAAACCCTAAAGAGTATTATCCCTAGTACGGTCGCCAATTCTGTTGTTGGGAAAAATACCCTACGGACTAGCAAATTAGGGTCAGAATTGCATGCAGATTTTGACCGTAAAGAAATTAATTTTTAACCTACCACCCAAAACTTAAACCCCTCTTTCACAATACATGCATGGAAAGGAACTACTAACCTTGTTACCGACGTTCGATGTCGATCCTCCGTTGCGCTTTGACCACTTGCTTGCGCTGCTCCTTCCAAAGATGACCTGCAATCAAAACAAACAAATATGCATGCATGTGTCACATACCCACTACCTAAATTGGATTTTTCTGGTCTACTGCCAAACCAAAAACCCCTAAATATCCATGGAGGCCTAGCATAAGCTAGCTCTTTCTCTCTCCTTCACCGTTCCCATGTGATCGCGGGTCATGATCAGAGTTCGATTTGAACGTAGTGACTATTTGTATTTCATGCCTCGACGCTACAGTAATGTCTAATCATTTGACTCTGCAACCATCGAACCCTGATAGGGCTAGCGACCGACCAATGGGGACGAATCCCTACAGGGTCAGCAAATGGCTAATAGGGACCAATCCCAACAGGGGTAGAGAACAACCAATGAGAACAGGCCCCGTCGCACGGTTAGGTGGAATACAGGTGGAAAAAAGGGGAACTCGACACGATAGTCGACATGACAGGAGGGGCCCCACTTCACACGCCACACTATTCCAGACCCCCCCCCCCATTAAAGGCAGAATGACAAGGGGGGTCCAGAATCCACCCGAGAGTCCTTGATCATGATGAGTTAATCTCGACCGTTTGAGAGTTGCATGTCCAATTCCGGACCCCCCCCCATTAAAGGTAGAATGGAAAGGGGGCTTCAAAATGCATCTTCAGCCATAGATCTGGGCGGGTGGACTCTAGCCATCTAGATCTGCTCACTACTTACCCTAAAGCATATTCACGTCCTGTTTTAAGTTGACGTTTCATCTCGGCATCTAACGGTCATTACAGACCCTGAGATCCTCCGAAAGAATCTAGTCCGTTCATCGGGTTTTATCATCACGAGAATCCATACTCTCGAATCCTTGATCCCCGGTTTCCCGATGCAGTAAATTTCTCGACACATGGCCTCCATCAATCGGACGACTCAGATCTACTCCAGGGTTTCCACCATGGAAATCCTAAACTCTTGTCAATAGGAATCTTGATTCCGCAATTCCCGATGAACCAATTCACCGATATGGTCCCTTACGTGTTAGCCCTCCTAGGCTAGACCTTTTGTGTCCATACGACCTCCCTCTGTATGATCGCAGTCATACCACCTATCGGGGCTTCAGGGTTTCAAATGCTGAAAAACAATTTCCCACGGGATTGTCGATCCCTCAAATCTCGATTTTCCGATAGGCTGACAGCTGGTCCCACGAAGGCCCCTTCCTCCTTGTCGAGGTTTCGGACTTCGCGATTCTGAAATGCCCAAACCTCTTGTCACCAGGATTCCCGATATCCAGATGACCAAAATGCCGATAGACGAATTTATGTTGGGACTTTCCCCGATGGCTCTGATTGCTACCATGCGTCCTCCTCTGATGGATGATCCTGGTTAACTCTTGGGGTTTCGTGACTTTTGATGTCCTGGACGTCTCATCCCTGGGACTCACGAAATGTCGAACTCCGACTCGCTTCAGATCTCTGACACGTGTCTCGAGTGAATGGATGGTTTAGATTGCTCCTCACATTTTCGAGACTTCTGATGTCCTGACTTTCATGACCTCAGGAACTCTGATTTCCTGATTGTTGATATCCCGACTCCTGACGCCTCGATCTCCGCCACGTGTCTCCACTGACGGATGGTCCAGATCGTTTTTGGGTAATTTCCCATGGAAATTCTGGATCTCATGTCATCGAGACTTTTGATTTCCCAATACGCGAAATCCCGATGACCACGCCTCTCGTCGGGACTTTCAACCTCTTATTCACGAGGGCTAAACCCTCATGCATCTCCGAATAGATCCAACGGCTGTCGGGTTCTTCAGCCAAGATCTGACGGCTCATAATGGTTCCTACCCATGCATTCTTCCACGACTCCCTTGGCGTGGAAAAGATCCACGGTCTAGATACTCTCATGAACCTTGGGGATCTATGGTCCTAAACTCTTCGCTACCCACGAAGACACAGGGAAACCCCGTGGTAAGACATTTAACGCCCTACTTCCTCCTACTAATCTAACGGTCATGGGTGACTACGGATTCCCCCGACGAAATATCGTCCGTCCATTAATACCTATGAGGTTAAGGTACCTAACATTCCATCTTCTCCTTCCAATTTGTCGGTCGTGAGTGACCATAGGTCTCCTGACGGAATCTCATCTGTCGAGTCGTTACTTCATCCTTATATTGTCATCTCGGTTTCCAAGAAGATCTTTCCTCCTCATGCAGGGTCACTAAGGCCTTACGCCTTCACAACCGCCTTCCCGGCTCTCGAAGGGCTTTTCAAGGAAGATATTTCTATGGGGAGGTTTAATCAGGGGGTTACCTGAGGCATATAAGGATGTCGTCTTCCCATGAAGCAGACGTGAAGTCTGAATTTGATCAAGATGCACGCAAATTACGAATTCATGAAGACATAAAACATATGTAGTCTTTCCATCTAAATATATAGCTACTAGTACTGATCAAAACATCATACAGTCATTCTTATAATGAAATCATTCACAGTTTCACAGCTTATGAGCATAATTTTCAGAATAAGTACATATATGTATATATCAAGATGCCAGAGGAAAAACACTTATCAAAGATAACACCAGGGTCAAGCAACTGCTGAGAGGGGTGCTTGTTTCCACCCAACTGTAGGCTTAGCGACTCCCAGTGGATTTACCACTAGCCACCCCCGAGATGAGACCATGATGCTGTGAGACTACGTCTCTCTATCTGCCAGTGACTAGTAGCGAAGGTTGCAATCCTTCCTCTATGCTATCAATCACTCTGCGTAATTCCAGAGTTCCCCTCGCGTCTACCCCCCAATCGCTTCTACCATATGCCTTATCCTATTGCGAGGTTGTGTGTGGCACGATTACCCTTGCGTTGATCAGGTCTGATGGCTCTATGGATGGGTGGTTCACCATCCCATCCCTCATCAAGCCATCCTCCTACCAGCCTGCGAGTCATTAAATTCGGGGCCAGCGAGATGCTTTTGGTTATCCGGGGCAGTGGAGTCCAAATACGGTATTAATTTTCGGTGGAAGTTAACACCACCTTTTCAGGTGCCTACCACCGCCATCGTGGTCTCTTTTCTGCACATCCCCTCTCAGCAGTCCTGTAATAAATTCAAAATGTTATTCACATTCATTGACCTCTTCCTCAAGGTCCATTTACATCACATATTCACATTTATGAGTTTGCCATAGTTCTTGGCCAGTCCAGTTATATTTACAAGCTGGGGGAAACAGGGTGTTACAATTCCCTCCCCCTTTAAAAGGAACATCGTCCTCGATGTTCTTATCTACTAATATGAATTTCATGTACATAAGTAAACAAAATCGGATATGTCTGTCTCATGGCATCCTCCATTTCCCATGTAGCCTTATCTGGGCCAAAATGTTTCCACTGCACCTTGACCTGTGCAATGGTTCTGTTATGGAGCGTTGTTTCCTTTCTATCCAGTATGCATTGGGGTTCTGGTAGAAATTCTCCCTCAGATTCCACCTGGATCACAGAGCAGTCAATTATATGATTAGCATCATGTACACATTTCTTCAATAATGAAACATGGAAAACGTTATGTTCTTTTACTGTGTAAGGAAGTGCTAGTCGATAGGCTACAGGTCCAACTCTATCTAGAACCTCAAAGGGTCCACAATACTGGGGTGCCAATTTGTCACAAGCTCCCATTTTCAGGGAACTTCTTTTGGGCTTAATTCGGAGATATACATGGTCTCTCATTTTGAACTCTCTTGGAGTTCTCTTTTGATCAGCATAACTTTTCTGTCAGTTCTGAGCAACCTTCAGATTTTGTTTTATCTGAGTCACTTGTTGTTCCATTTCTTTCAACATATCGAGTCCAATATAAATCCTGTTTACAGGGTTACTCCAGCTGACTGGAGTATTACACGGCCTACCATAGAGGACCTTGAAGGGACTCATCTTTAAGGATGCTTGGTAGCCGTTGTTGTAGGCGAATTCTACCAATGGCAGGTAGTCTTCCCATTTCCTGGG
>SNQJ01S0021461.1:131875-144272 GCA_010110895.2 Picea sitchensis | reverse complement strand
CCCCCCCCCCCCCATTAAAGGTAGAATGGCAAGGGGGCTCTGAAATGCATCCTCAGCCGTAGATCTGGGCAGGTGGACTCTGGCCATCCAGATCTGACCACTACTTACCCTAAAGTATATTCACATCCTAGTTTAAGTTGACGTCTCATCTCTACATCTAACGGTCATTACAAACCCTGAGATCCCCCGAAATAATCTCGTTCGTTCATTGGGGTTTATCATCACGAGAATACAAACTCTCGAATCCTCGATCCCCGGTTTCCTGATGCAGTAAATCTCTCGACACGTGGCCTCCATCAATCGGACGAATCAAATCTACTCCGGGATTTCCACCATGGAAATCCTGAACTCTTGTCAATAGGAATCCCGATGAACCAATTCACCGATATGGTCCCTTACATGTTAGCCCTCCTAGGCTAGACCTTTTGGGTCCATACGACCTCCCTATGTATGACCGCAGTCATACCACCTATCGGGGCTTCAGGGTTTCAAATGCTGACAAACAATTGCCCACGGGATTGTCGATCCCTCAAATCTCGATTTTCTGATAGGCTGATAACTGGCCCCACGACGACCCCTTCCTCCTTGTCGAGGTTTCGGACTTCGCAATTCCAAAATGCCCAAACCTCTTGTCACCAGGATTCCCGATATCCCGATGACCAAAATGTCGATAGACGACTTCCTGTCGGGACTTTCCCCGATGACTCTGATTGCTGCCATGCGTCCTCCTCTGATGGATGGTCCTGGTTAACTCTCGGGGTTTCGTGACTTTTGATGTCCTGGACACCTCGTCCCTAGGACTCGCGAAATGCCAGACTCCGACTCCCTTCAGATCTCTGACACGCATCTCGAGTGAATGGACAGTTCAGATCGCTCCTCACGTTTTCGAGACTTCTGATGTCCTGACTTTCACGACCTCAGGAACTCTGATTTCCTGATTGTCGATATCTTGAGTCTCGATGCCTCGATCTTCACTACGTGTCTCCACTGACAGACGGTTTAGATCATTTCCCGGTAATTTCCCATGGAAAGTCCCAATCTCATGTCATCAAGACTTCTGATTTCCCGATACGTGAAATCCCGATGACCATGCCTCTCATCAGGACTTTCAACCTCCTATTCACGAGGGCTTAACCCTTATGCATCTCCGAACAGATCCATTGGCTGTCGGGTTCTTCAGCCAAGATCTGACGGCTCATAATGGTTCCTACCCATGCATTCTTCCACGACTCCCTGGGCGTGGAAAAGATCCACGGTCCAGATACTCTCATGAACCTTGGGGATATACGGTCCTAAACTCTTCGCTATCCATGAAGACACAGGAAAACCCCGTGGTAAGACATTTAATGCCCTACTTCCTTCTACTAATCTAACAGTCCTGGGTGACCGCGGATTCCCCCAACGAAATCTCGTCCGTACATTAATACCTATAAGGTTAAGGTACCTAACATTCCATCTTCTCCTTCCAATCTGTCAGTCGTGAGTGACCACAGGTCTCCCAATGGAATCTCATCCATCGATTCGTTACTTCATCCTTATATTGTCATCTCGGTTTCCAAGAAGATTGTTCCTCCTCATGCAGGGTCACTAAGGCCTTACGCCTTCACAATCACCTTCCTGGCTCTCGAAGGGATTTTCAAGGAAGGTATTTCTATGGGGAGGTTTAATCAGGGGGTTACCTGAGGCATATAAGGATGTTGTCTTCCCATGAACCAGATGTGAAGTCTGAATTTGATTAATACGCATGCAAATTATGAATTCATGAAGACATAAAACTTATGCAGTCTTTCCATCTAAATATACAGCTACTAGTACTGATCAAAAAATCATACAGTCAGTCTTATAATGAAATCATTCACAGTTTCACAGCTTATGAGCATAATTTTCAGAATAAGTACATATATGTATATATCAAGATGCCAGAGGCAAAACACTTATCAGAGATAACACCAGGGTCAAGCAACTGCTGAGAGGGGTGCTCGTTTCCACCCAACCGTAGGCTTAGCGACTCTCAGAAGATTTACCACTAGCCACCCCCGAGCTGAGGCCACGATGCTGTGAGACTGCATCTCTCTGTCTGTCAGTGACTAGGAGTGAAGGTTGCAATCCTTCCTCTCTGCTATCACTCACTCTGCGTAATGCCAGAGTTCCCCTCGCGTCTGCCTCCCAATCGCTTCTACCATACGCCTTATCCTCTTGCGAGGTTGTGTGTGGCATGATTACCCTCACGTTGATCAGGTCTGACGGCTCTACGGATGGGCGGTTCACCATCCCATCCCTCATTAAGCCATCCGCCTACCAGCCTACGAGTCATTAAATTTGGGGCCAGCGAGCCACTTTTGGTTCTCCGGGCCAGTGGAGTCCAAATACGGTATTAATTCTCGTTGGAAGTTAACGCCACCTTTTCAGGTGCCTTCCACCGCCATCGTGGTCTCTTTTCTGCACATCCCCTCTCAACAGTCCTGTAATAAATTCAAAATGTTATTCACATTCATTGACCTCTTCCTCAAGGTCCATTTACATCACATATTCACATTTATGAGTTTTCCATAGTTCTTGGACAATCCAGTTATATTTACAAGCTGGGGAAAACAGGGTGTTACAGCATGCTACTTCTCTATTTCAGGGTTAGAAATTAAGCATAAATTAACCAAACCATAGATAACTCATGCATTGAGACGGGAAAATTATTCTTTTATTATTTGAAAAATGAATCAACTTACAATCAAAGTCGAGACCAACCACCGCTCCTTGATCCTGATCCTGGGCTCCTCTTCGTTTGTCCTCCAACTGCTTTGCGTTAAATATCCTTTGGCATGAGGAAAGGCTAAAGGGTTGGGACAATGGATTACAAAAATGGGCAGAGTTTCTTCGCTATATTTTTTCCTCCTCCAAATGGTACCCCTACCCCTTCTTTTATAGGCTAGAAGGAGCTAGGGTTTTGGACGAACCCTCGGCCATGCATGGCTGGGAGTTTCAGTTAACTGACCCATAGATTTTTGTTCCATCAACAACTTTCCTTTTTTTGTGTTTTTTTAGGTACACGCGGGCTGTAGTGAGCCAGCCAGCATGCAGATGCGTGCAGTAATGGGTTAGGGCGCGTGGGCCTTGACACAAGAGGATTTCCAAAGAGTTGTTCAGCAGATGTTTTGGAAATGAAGGGATATGAGTTGGCCTGATGCCATGTAAGCATGTGTAGTGCAATTTAGGGTTATAACAATAGGTCACCATATTTGTGGCAGACCTCGCAGAAAAGTGTGTGGAGGGCCTGCAGATGAACTGGGAGAACTACCTCATCAATGAGTTAGAAAATATTGTCGTGAAGCCCAGGACTTAGGATATGAGTTTCACTACAGTTGGTTGATAATCCTGATTGAATTTGTGGCTTGGAAGATGCCTAAAGAAGATAATTTCCCAAAGATTGAACCTACGAATCCTCTGGCCGCTCAGTTTTCCACCCTATGGTATACCAATCACATGACGAAGTAGTGGAATTCTAATTCCATGTTTCACATATATTATCAGTAGTTGAAATTCTCTATTGAAGCATTCCCTTGTATGAAACCATGTACCCTGCATCAGTACTGACCCATAGAAAAGTTCTGTGTTGATCCCCACTTCATTTACATCATCGCGCGAAGAGATGGGCACTAGGAAATATTGAAGTCATACTATAAGCTCACAGATGCAGATATGGAACAGATTATAAAGGATTGGCTGAAAGAATTTTTTGTATCTGTCATCGATGCAGAGTTATCTAACATTGATACTATAGGAAGCCTGATGGTTATGCGATCTAAACATGTTGGACAGTCCAATGGGATGAAGAAGTAGAGGAAACGCAAAAAACAGGTTGAATTCTAGGACATAGAGAGTGACGAAGAGGAAGAAGAGGAAACCTCTGGAGATAGCGGGTCTAGCTTGCCAAGAGGAGGAGAAGACGAAGCAGAAGGACAGAGAGGAGGAGATGAAGGAGAATAATAGAAAGGAGGAGGTGAAGCTACATTTGACTTGCCTCTACCACCATCCGCATGAGCTAGCACCACCACTTAAAGATCCCCTTGTTGTGACAATGACCCCACAAAAGAGGAAAGTTACTTCGAAGAAACCTTCAGCAAGGAAGAAAATGTGAGTCAATAAGCCACAGTTAGAAGCCACTCTCACCAACGACGACATTAGTATGGTCCGTGGAGATATGGGGGACACCTCTGAAGCCATGTTGCAGAGAGCAGGTGGAGTTATATGAAAGGATTGAGAGGGATTTGAAGGAAGTGTAGTAGGTTGTTCGCTTGGTCTGCGCAGTGCCTACTACGCCTTCCTCATCACAAACTGCAGAATTGGGGGATGAACCAACTCCGCAAAGTGAACCATGGATTTGGATCACCCTCCCCTAGTATAGCATCAATTTTCCCACCCCCACAACACTACAGGATATCCCCAATTTGGATGTTGAGGTTAAACTTAAAGGAATACCTCCAGAACAAGTCGAAGTATTGGAGGTAGGTTTGAAGGTATACATAAGGGAACAAAGATAAATGACCGTTGAAAGAGAAACCTAACTAATAAGGATTGTTGATGCAACAGAAGCTTGGTTCCAGAGAGGTCAGGAAGAGAAGGAGAAGGCTACGTACGCCTTGTAAAAGGAGAAAGACAAAGTCCTAGTACAATTACGATCAGTGCAACACAATTTAGATGACTATGAAAGCGAGAAAGTAGAGCTTCAGGCGAAGCTTCAGGAGGAAAAGAATGTTAGTGAAGGCCATCTACAGAAGGAAAAAGAGCAGTTTCTCACAGAGCAGGCCATGGTCAAAGGAGCAGTAAGCAAAGTGTGTCGCTCTGTGCCAGGCTTGGTACAGGAGGACCAAGATCTCACCGAAGCTCAAGTAACGAAGCTCGTAGAGACCCTCTAGCAGTTTTAGGCTAGCATAGTTGAACTGGAGGCCCAAATAGTGTCGAGCACCCCGCAGGAGGTGCATGACCAGAGGGAGGAGTCTGCCAAAAACACACTAGAAAGTATAAAATCCCTTGCTTCAGCATGTAAACTGTTGAGTGACAGAAGCGCCCAGACATATGAACGCCTCACCGAGGATCTAGAGGCTGAGTTACAGGAGGCACAACAACAAACATTTTCATTACAGGCACAGATGAAGCTGCTCATAGCTATGGAAAGGATGAAGAGATCCCAGGAGTAGTGCATAGTAGAAAAATAGATCACTTCCCTCGAGGGTAAGGTGATGGAAGTAACACATAAGTTACAACCTGTGCAGGATGAAGCTTTCAAGGTGTTCAAGGAAATCAATGGCCAGGATTCACAATTATATCAAGTAGTTGCAACAGTAGAATAATGCCTGGAATGGTCTGTTAGAGAGCATACAGTCCAGGAGCTCGTTGAGCAAGAGGCTTAGGTGAGGTAGCTCGAGTTAAGCTCGAGGATTTTGAAGAAACATTTTCTGAACCTGAGTGACTCGAGATGAGTCACAGGGGAGTGTTGGGGGTCTGTTGGCCCTCAACCAAGTTTTAGGGAAACTTTGGTTAGTTTTGGAGGGTTTGGCCCACTTTTGGACTTCAACACGTTGGTCAAAGTAGGAGCACACAGATGGATTTGAGATCGCAGATCTAACCTATTTTAAGGGTTATGTGGACCCAGTAAGGGGTCCTCTAGATTTTGTAATGGGTTTATGGGATGTCGAGCCATGGGTTTTCCCCATGTTTAGGCCTTATTGTAAGATTTTGTAAAGTATAATAAAAGAGGAATGTAGAAGCAGTAGTTCTGTGTGCAAAGGAATGTATGTGGTCGAGGCTTTGTGCTCGACTATGATTTTGTAGACTGTGCTTAGTGCTTGTGATGCTCAGTGTGGAGCAAGTGATAAGTTTCACGATAGGATATTTTGGCTCTGTGCATTTGACCTATTTTTGGAAGGTAAAGAAGGAGGATCAAGTGCTTAGTACGCAGATCTCTTGTCTTGTGTGAAGTTCGAATCTGTGGCTTAGTGCCCAGGAGTGTCTGGATGTAATATTTTGGCGAATAATAAAGAGGTGAAGTGGTTTTTGGACATAGCCCCACCTTGGGGTGAACCTTGTATATCTGGTGTCTCATGGTTTTCTCTGTTCAATGTCATTTTTGTTATGCATTTTCTTAGTGCTTTGATTATGATGTGCAATGAATATACATTTTGTTGCTGAAGTACTTTACTTATGTTAAAGGGTAAATGAATGCTAGACTTAACTCACAGTGCTAAGTGCTAACTACTCGAGGTGCATAATCAATTGTTGTTACCGTGCTTATTTGTCTTTGATTATTCTTTGCGGTATTAATGTGGTTAATAAACTAATGCATGTTCACTTCCTAAGCATTAACAAAATATTCTGCGAAGTGTTCTTATCACGGAATTGTGTCCTGGCCTAGTTGCAAAGACCTACGTCTTGTAACTCCCCCTGCTTCTACCCTGAGTGAGACTTCGCCTGCTTCGCAGGCTTTGCTGAAAGGGACGGTAGTCGGGGTTTTGTTGGTGCGTTGTTAAGCGTTTAACCTTGGGTCTGCCCCTGTGCAAACAAGGTGGTTGTGACATTGTGTTGGGTGTCGAATGGCTTAGGAATTTGGGTCCCATTCTCATGGATTTTAAGGAATTGACCATGCAATTCAACCAGAAGGTCTACCGGTATAAGTTCCAAGGCATCACACCAAGTTCCCATGAGATCATCAGTTCCCAGGACATGGAAAAGATCCTAAAAAATGGTCATTCTGGAATTATTGCACAACTCCATTCCATTCAAGCCACTGAGACACCCTCTGTGCCACAGACCTCCAATCCATCCTCTCCAAAAATAAAATTGTTTTTACCACTCCCCAGTGACTCCCTCCTTCCCGTGGGGTTCATGATCATTCCATTCCCCTTGTCCCCGACAACCTTCCTCCCAATGTTCATCCCTATCGTCATCCCTTTGCCGGGAAAAATGAAATTGAGAAAATTGTTCAAGAATTGCTCAATGCAGGCGTTATTCATCTTAGTACGGGCCCCTATTCTTATTGTATGGTCATGGTACTTAAGAAAGAAGGCTCTTGGAACATGTGTCCTGACCTTCACGCCCTCAAAAAACTCACCATCAAAGACAAATTTCTCATTCATGTCATTAATGATCTCTTGGATGAATTTAGTGTTGGGTATGTGTTATATTCTTTGCACTTTTTGGGACCGCATTATATTTAGGTGGTTTTTCGGCACATGGTTTCTTTGCTGATGGTTTTCTATTTCCAGTTAAGGAATTAGGGTTTTGGACTAATCCAGGTCATTTAGGTTAGGGTTTTGGATGTCACTGGCTCCTATATGTATTTTGTATTGTAAACATTGTAACATGATGAATAATATAGATTATGCTAGTTTTCCCGGTTTGGGTTTCTAGGGGAAAAATCTTTGTCTAATGTTTGTATTTTCCATTATATCTTTTCTGTTCTTTTTCTGAATATCTATTTGCAGTAGATATTGTACAAGGTTAGAATTTACATTTAGTGGTGCCCAGTTATTTACTAAACTTGATCTTTGTTCTGGCTACCACCAGATACGTATGAAAGAGGTAGACATTCCTAAGAATTCATTTCGAACTCATGAGGGCCACTATGAGTGTGTGTTCATGCCCTTTGTCTTGTGTAATGCTCCCTCCACTTTCCAAAGGCTCATGAATCATGTCTTCCATTCTTTTCTCTGTCAATTTGTCTTAGATTTCTTTGATTATATTCTCATCTATAGTAAAATCTATACAACCCATCTTGCTGATATGGATTAAGTTCTACATCTACTCTCTCAGCACCAAATCTTCCTCAAACAGTCTAAATGTGTTTTTGGGGCCTCAGAAGTTGAGTACTTGGGTAACATTGTTGGCAAGGTCGGTGTCAGGGTGGATCCTAATAAGATTTAATCTATGCAGGACTGGCCTCACCTCAAGAATCACAAAATATTGTGTGGTTTTCCGAGGTTAATAGGCTATTATCGCAAGTTTGTTAAGAATTGTGGAAAGATTGTGGCACCTCTCACTACTCTCCTTAAAAATAATTATTTCACTTGGACTCCTACAACTAATTAGGCCTTTCAAGCCTTGAAGTTGGTTATGTGCACCACTCTGGTCTTGGCCCTTCTTGATTTCACAAAGACCTTTGTCCTAGAATGTGATCTTCTGGGAGAGGAATTGGACCATTTCTTATGCAAGATGGCAGGCCTTTGGCCTTTACCAGCAAAAAACTCTCTGAGCGAAGTTTGGGCCAATCAATCTATGAAAAGGAAATGTTGGTTATTTTGCATGCAATAGATCTATGGTGCCCTTATTTATTGGGGAAACGCTTCCAAATTAAGACAAATCATCAAAACCTCAAGTATTTTTTGTAGTTACGACCTTCCTCCCCGGAGAAACAAAAATGGGTGACTAAGCTCTTTGGATATGATTATGAGATCATTTACAAAAAAGACAAAGAAAATGTGGTTGTTGATTCTCTTTCAAGAAAATATGAAGCTGAAGGGTCCCTTTTTTCTCTCTCCTTCCTTGTACCAGATTGGCTCCAATCTATTTTCTAGGAATGGCTACAAGATCCCAAAATTTCGCATCCAATCCAATAATTGCAAGTCAATTCTCCAGTTTCCCGCGAGTACTCTTGGAACAATGATGAGATTCACTATAAAGGTTGTTTGTATTTTAGTAATCAATCACAACTTAAATCCATGGTGATGTTTGAGCTTCGTACTACACCCACAACCGGGCACTCAGGGTTTAAATGGGATGGTATGAAATAGGACGTTCTCACTTTTGTGGAAGAATGTGATGTTTTTCAATGCAACAAGGGAGAAACATTCAAATCCCCTGGCACACTACAATTTCTTCCAATTCCACCCACTATTTGGATGTACATCTCTATGGATTTTATTGTGGACTTATCTAAATCGGAAAATAAGTCAGTCATCATGGTGGTTGTTGATCGTCTTTCCAGGTATGCTCATTTATGTTCTCTTCAACACCCATTTACTGCCTCCACTATAGCTCAACTTTTCATGGATCATGTCTTCAATATTCATGGCATGCCTCATTCCATTGTTTCTGATTGAGATCCCACTCTGACTAGCAATTTTTGGCAAGAATTGTTCAGTCTACAGGGCACCCAATTGCATCTCAACACAACGTATCATCCCCAGACTAATGGTCAAACTAAATTTTTCAACAAGTGTTTGGAGACATATTTGAGAGGTTTTTCATCTGAAAGGCAAAATCAATGGGATCAATGGTTACCACTAGCTAAATGGTGGTACAACACTTCTTACCATACAACTACATGCATGACTCCTTTTGAAGCAATATATGGACAAAATCCACCTTCAATTCTCTCGTACATGCCAGGTGTCTCAAAGGTCTAGGAAGTTGACCAAACACTTATAGTTCGAGAGGCTATTCTCCATACCCTCAAAGAGAATTTTCTCATGGCTCAGAATCGCATGAAGTAAGAAGCAAATCAAGGCCACCCCGAACACCAATTTTTTGAAGGTGACCAGGTGTTTCTTCGATTGGAATCATATAAGAAAACTTCACTCAAGGCCAACCATTGTTAGAAACTGGCGCCCAAATTTTATGGTCCTTATACAGTTCTGAAGCGCATGGGACAAGTGGCCTATCAGTTATCTTTTCCCAGTCATTCTAAGCTCCATATTTTTTTTCATGTCTCCTTCTTAAAGAAGGTGATTGGAACTAAGTTCCAAACTCAAACCATCCTTCCCGAATTGGATGAAGAAGGATCCAATTGGTTGTAGGCATAATTCGTTTTGGACTAGCGTGAGTGTCATCTTCGTGCGCACTATCAAGGAAGTGTTAGTCTAGTGGAAAGATACAACTCCAACAAATTCCATCTGGGATCCAACTACCATTCTGCAACAATTTCCTCAGCTCAAGAATTGAGGACAAGGTTGTTTTTAAAGGGGAGGGCATGTTAGGGACCTAACCTCCTTAACCCCTCATGTAGGTATAATAATATATTTCCATGTAATAAAGGCCAATCGATGTAATATATTTCTTATGTTTGAAGTATATCCCACTCGATGTCTTTCGATATGGAATTCCTTCACAACAATCCTCTGTTAGGGACCTAACCTACCTAACCCCTCATGTAGGTAGTGTTAGAACTTTGCAAATTTTGTTCGGCTGAATAAAAAAATGAAAGAGGTAATTGTTTCAACCTACTTTAGATATGGGAACTAGCCTGCTCAACTCAGAGAGGGATCTCTTGTGTCACTTGATATTTCTTTGGCAATCAATGGCTAGATTTGGTTTGTTTTGGGGGTTTTTGTAAGGTTGCTGGTAGGGAAGGGGAGGAATATTTAGGGCTATGGAGTTGAAAGTGAATAAAACAATCGCAGGCCATTAGAACCCTTCAAAGGAGAAAGTCTAAATGAGGCAATGAGTCTGAGGTGTAAATAATATTTAAGCAGAGTGTAAGAGGAAAGAGATAACAAATAATTGCATCCGGGCATAATTGAAATGAATTCTCAATTAGCTAGGAAGAAAATTACACAGTTTAAATTATTAGGTCGAGAGCATCATAAGACGAATTCCAGACCTTTAACTCTCCAATTAAACAAAAGAAAATGTACATGGAATTTTAGAGACACAAGAAATACACACTATGAGAGAAAACAAAACTCATATCACAACCATTAGAATATTTTCATAAAAAGTTCAGAACGCTTTTGCATTATATATTCAATTTAGCTCCACGAAATTACAATGTCCTCCTACTACGAGGGCATGTCCCTATCTGATCAGTCCCTTTCATTTATCTTTGGAATAATATATATAGACAAATTACATCTAGGATTCAAAACGAATCAACTTCCCCATAGTCCCAAAAATAGACATCAGTTACAAAAAGGAGTAACGTATAACAACTGTACTCCTATTTTACAGGGAGTGTTATAAACAGAACTGTCATATTTGAGATTTTCACTTTGAATGCCAAATGTCTATATCATTACAAAATTCTCTGAAACATACTTAATTTATCTTGAAAACTATTTCAAATTAGAAATTTTTTCTTTTAACGTGTCAACCCAAGCAGGATGGTTTTCTCCAATGCTCTCAACCATCTCATCCTTAATCTTTGTCTTCTCTCGCTTCCTTCACTTCCTCTTGACAACTTGCGTATGGTGCTCATATGCATATTCGTTGATGATTAAATCCTTCATGATGGGATTTAATGTGACCTCTTTATCTGTTTCTGGCTCTTCAACAGACTTTGTATGAAATTTCGTTGCTAATATTTGTGTAACCAACTTCTCTTTATTCTTCAATGATGAATTTGTCATATTAGTTAAAAATCCTGGTTCGTTGGGGACCACTTGGTCTGCTTTATCCATATTTCCCAGTTTTCAATAAAATACAAGCTTATCTCCCTTAATTTTACAGAAATTAAGAAGCTGATTCGATTTGTAATTATCCCATTTAGGAATGGAACGTCAATTGCCCAAAACAAAGTAATGTCATCCTCATTTTTTAAAGGCAGTTTTCATTTAGAACCAATCATAGGTTACTGACAAAAGTACTAGTGAGGACTATGGATTATCACGTTCGACCTCTGAGTTCAAATGATGAGATTTCAAATCAATCCTTTGGCGACGCTCATGTGGTATCACACAAATGAAAAATACTCGGACAAGTGCTTCAAGATGATTTGACTAACTATCAACCCTCCTTTTCTGCATGCGATCTTTGGACGCGGTGTTGGTTGTGGACCCTGATTATCTTCCTGATTCAGAGGTCCTTGCTTTCAGTCGTGTTTATACCCCATGAAGTATTTACACCCTAGAAGTATGTACACTCTTCCATGTGGGGGAGTACAGAGGGGGGGTACCCCCTCTACGGGGTCTGGGGAGGCTATCCCCCCGGCTGGGGGGTCTGGGGGCAAGCAGGCCCCCAGCGGGGGTTCGAGGGCGAAGCCCCTGAAGCAAAAATTTCCTTGTAAAAGTATATTGTAATTTCATTGTAAATCTAGACCGTTCATTATAAGGTTGCAGATCTAACGATAGAGATTATGTTAGGGTTTTTTATCCTAGAAGGCAACCCTCTTTTATGAGGGAAATGTATTGTGGCTATGGATGATGGTGAATATTGTATTCTGAGAGAGGAGACTATGAGAGAAAGAAGAGGAAGTTACAGTGGGTTTTGTTGTATGTTGTATCCCTTCATTTGCTGGATAATAATAAAGGAAGGACCTGGCAATTTCTCTAGTGGATGTAGCCCACACTGGGTGAACCACGTAAATATGTGTCTCTCTTGTATTGTGTGTCTTCTGTGTTTTGTTTCTGCATTTGTTTTATTTTATTGCTCCGCGGTCCTGTTTTTCTAACAATTGGTAGAGTTGATCCTACTG
>SNQJ01S0021461.1:72047-131865 GCA_010110895.2 Picea sitchensis | reverse complement strand
AGGGAAGCATATAGAGTCGACGCAAAACCATGGCATTTTGATCGACCCACCTTGAAGGGTTTAAACCTCGAGCTAGTTCTGGGCCTGATACACTTTACGATCGTCGATTGGTCGCGCCCAAGATTTGCAGTTCGTTGGATCCAATCGATATCAAATATCCACCATACTTAGCCCGCCTAATATATGTAGCTCCATCCTGCTAGTCTATCACTCTTTTATACTTATTTGGTGCCATGCTGAATCTTGAGTCTTGGAAGTTGGGTTACAAGAAATTAGTACGGTGATAACAGGTAGAAATTTTTTTTTCCATGTAATAAAAGACAATATTAATAAGGCCTAGCAATAAGGAAGAATAAGTCAAATGTAAGAAGACCTAATAGAAGTTTCTGCTTCTAGAAGGATCTTCCTCTAGATTGTTCTTTTGGATAGATAGATTTATTATAAATAGGAGTAGAGGGTATGAGAAGTTTTGTCTTGAGAATTATTTTAATTGAGCGTTGCTCTGCTGGAGGTTGCCCCTTTGAAGAGGCAAGTGAACATTGTTTCCTATCAATAAAGGTATTATTTGGTGTTGTGGTTTCATTTTGTGTGTTTTTTTGCTGTTATTCTATGCAATATTTATGTTTCATGCTATTATAATAGATCTGGTACCTTACACTCTATTAAAGTCCTGCAAACAAAGAAGTATGCAACTGCAAGAAAGTAGTTATCCGCTAACTAACTAAATATGACCAATTCAATTTAGACGTTAGATTCAAGATAAGATACATATAATCTCATATAAAACATGAATCAACACAAAATATGGACTAGAATGAGATATCATTTTATTAATTACAAAAAAATGGGTTGGTTACAACTTGTAACCATTGTAGCATGGTCTCAGAACTAGGCTCCAAGTTCCTCCACCCAAGGCTGAAGATGTATAGGAGTGACGCCAACACTCTGCACTCTAGCAGGTCCAAGGAAGAAAAATGTGTTATTCCTGGAAAGATAAGGATAATGAAAATTCTGGAAACAAGGGTTTCCAGGCAGAGGGAAGAATCTCAAACACCCTTGAAACAGGGTACTTGCAGGGCAATCTTCAAAATGCGAGCATAAGGATGCATTTCTTGACTATATTTTTTCTCCACCCTAGGGCTCTCTTTTATACTCCATTTTGATGGTTGGAGTCATTATGTACAAAATTTAGGAAGTTAGGGAACATAAAATCCCATAAAATCCACCTAAAATATCAGTATTATATTTTTTTTGAAACAAAATTAACTTGTACATGGGTTGCTAATAGGGAACCCGCTTATGTATGCAAGTTTCTTTAAGGAAAGTCATGTACACTTTGATAAATGGGTTTTTTAAATAAGTTTTTAAGCAGGAAAAAGGGGATTTAATTCCTACAAGCAGGGACAGGGATGTAACATAGGCCAATGATTCATCATATGCATGTATAGTGGAAAATGACGCTATGAAAATCCTCGAGGTGGCCTATTCTAGGTGGAGGAACTAGACTAAGAGGGTGTACGAGTGGAAGCTGAAAAAGGAGTTGATTCCAGGACTAGATCCTAATAAAGGAGGATTCCTTTCTCATTAAACTCGCATGATAAGTCCTCCTTTGACCATTTTTTATTTCTTACCATTTCCTGCACATTCCCCTGTATCTTGAGCAAGATCTCAGGTGCTTGTAAATTATAAGAGTGAAAAATTATTTTGTTGTGTTCTCGCCATATATGCCATGCCACAAAACCTGGTAGAAACCTCTAAATACAATTTAGAATGGGATTCTTGAAGGCTAGGAATCTCCATTGTTCTAAATTCCCAACTATGTTGTTTCATTGATAGTTTGTAGTGCACAAGGCCAAAACTATGTGATCCCAAAGAATGCAACTGAAGTGACATTGATTGAGTAGGTGTTCCATTGTTTCCTCATTATTGCGGCAAAGAAGGAAAACCGATGGACCTGTGAAGCCCTGTCTTATGAGATTATCCCATGTAAGGATGTGTTTGTGTGCTAGAAGCTAGAGAAACGTGTTAACTTTTGGCTAGAGATTATGTTGCCAGATGGTGTTCGAAATGGAGTCCTTGGGAAAAATATGGAAATGAGATTTAAGGGAATATGATTACTTAATCGTGAATAACCCTTTGGAAGAGTGGACCCAACGAAGAATGTTTGGTCCCTGCCCAATCTTGATTCTTCTGAGAGCCACCTCATGTAGCCATGGGCTTCCGTCCACCTCTGGAGGTAGTCCCAAATCTTGATGGGAGGTTTTTTATTCTTTCCAAGGCGGGTGAGAGGAGGATTCTTTCCAAAAATCTTTGACCTTGTGATCTTGGTTGTGCCACATGATTTGAAATAATGCCTGCATGTTGTCCTGATGTTGGAGTTGCGAAAATTGCTGCCAATAGTCCTTCTAAAATAGAGCATCCTCTCCATTTCGAATTTCCCAAAATGCATGCTCCTGGACAAGGGTGCAATTAATCTTGGCTGCATTCCATATTAGCAAATTGTTGCGTTGTTTATTCCATCATTAGTTGAGCTTTAACAATTCCAGGGGTATATTGTTTCCTCCATAATTTTGACCAGATATATTTAAGATGTTTCAACCAGCGCCACCAAATATTGGTTCCCATTATTTCATTCAAAATGTATGAGTCCCTTAATCCTAGGCCTCCTGAAATTTTGGGTTTACAAAGGGTTTCCCATCCTACCAGAGCCCATTTTTTTCTTGAGATATTGTAGATACTATGGAGCACAAATTTAGGAGTGGATAGAGATAAGATAAAATAAATAGGAATGGCCTGTAGCACTAATTTGAGAAGCACCAATCACCCAACAATATTGAAAGAGAAAATTGAAAGAGAAAAAGTTCAAAGAGCTAAGGTGTTTTTCTAATGAAGCAATAAGAGGTACCCAAGCTTCATTGCACTGGGATATGTCTATGAGGGGGATGCCAAGATATTTAGATGGAAGGGAGCTCCTAGAGAAGCCTAAATAGAGGGTAATGAGCGATTGGATGGCTTGGGGGGTATTGAATAAAAATATGTGAGTCTCTTCGGTACTTATGGAGGTACCGAAGGTGTCACTAAAGTATTTCAGAATGTCACAAATTTTGAGGGCTTCTCTAGAAGTGGGTGATCTGGATTTATGAGTGGAACGAAATGAAACCACAAATTTATAATATTAACACAAATACACAGTGAAAAATAATAGAGATATAGTAAAACTTGGCTTCTATTAAATAAGAAATATGCTAAAAACTGTAAAATGTAGACTGAAAACAAGCTTGCTATAGTGGTGGCATCTTATCTTTGAGAAGAGATGTGATGGCTACGCTCATTCGTAAGAAGATGAGTACAATGAGGCTCTGAAGGAATTTTTACAATAAACATGAATTCCAAAACCCTAGACATCCAAAAACCTAACTCTAGGAGATGAGGCGGCAAAATTCATGTGGGCCTCACTAGGGTAAGTTAGTACATCAACTTCCCAGGGTCGTAACTTTTGCATATGATCTCCATTCAGGAAGAATGATAACTCATTGGAAATGTATTTATGATGCGATTCATTTAGGGGGATCAATCAGAGCCTTTAATTTTTAATGAGGTGTTTGATCACGAAAAATAATCATTTAGGCCCTCAAAATGGCCCCGGAGGTTCAAGAATCGAAAAACTGCTAAAAATAGTAAGTTGCCAAAAAACTATTTTGAGACAGTTGGACAAGTTGGGTGGCCACCAAGATCCTCTTGTATCAATCCCCCCCCTTAATAAGAAATGGTATCCATTATGTTGAGGGCCCCATCAGATGAGGAAATTTCTACTAAATTTGGCCCCGGGTGAGCCACTTTCCTTGGTGCAGGAGCTACCCTGCTTTGACAACCCGATAAAGATGGATCCTCTGCTGGAGAGTGCCCTTGACTTGTGTGTCCATGATATGATTAGTGGATTATTTTTCCATGCATTCAGGGTTGATCTTTGTTGGTGTCAGTTGTTCTGTTATCTCCGAGGTGTCCAATAATGGTGGAAAATAAGGTTGAAGGAGGTCCACATTGAATACTAGGTGCAAGCCAAGGAATGGGTAAAGGTTGAGCTCAAAAGAATTTTCACCCACAACCTTGGTGTTACAAATTATTTTAGTCACCCTAGCGATCCATTGACAAACATGTGTTCATGTTCCCAAAAAGAGTGTTTTACCATGAGGGAAGTGACTAACTTTCTCTTCTTAAAAACCTTATGAAGAAATGTTTCCACAGGCTGCATTATACATAGGCTGTGACAATGCCTGATCATTGCCCCCTACCCTGAATCTGGCCTGCGGCATTTTTGCAATCTTCTCTATAGCTAGGGTGAGACAATGTCAAAAGACTAAGAAAAGGTCAAGTTTCACAAAAGTTCTAGAAGGGGATCTTCTAGAAGATGAGGTGTCATCTGAATGGTTTGGATCTTACTCGCTTCTCTAATTTGGTGGGATCATCCTAATATCTTCAACCATCTCTCTTTCCCATATATAAAGGGGGATCTCTCATGGAAATGGTTAAGCACATAAGGTTGATTGAAGGCTAATGAAGATTGAATAGGCTAAAAATTGGATGAGGAATTCTACTTTAGTTCATGCTTAAGGGCTTCATTTCAGTTCATCAAGTCATTGTGGATCTTCTTCATTCAAGGTTGGAGAAAGTGTGTGTGTTGGAGAAAAGAGTCATTGAGAGGGGACCTTGCGACATCAAGGCTTTGGTTGTAATATCCACTTTCATTTCAATATAATGCAGTGATATGTTTTTTTCCCATAAAACTTACTTTGTTTTATTGTATGATTCCTTGACCACATACATAGGTTCCCATTGAGTATATTATATTTCTTTCACTTTGGTTGGCTTGTGTTCCCTTGTAGATTCAATATCACAGGAGCACCAGAATGGAGCTAGGATGATGATGGCAAGAGAGAGCGATATTTAAACGGTATGTTGCATGTCTCTTGTTAAGTAGTAAACTCAATGGTTAGAGCTTAGGGAAAGCATCATATCCTGTTGTGTTTTGTTCTAGATCTAGGTGGATCTAGGGAGATCTCTTTATGTCTGCATTTACCGATAAGTCCCATAACAAAATTGGTGACTCCACTGGGGATACAACCTCCTTTTGATTTTTTTCTTCCCATTTGTGTTTATCCTATCTTCCACTGATAAATTTCATCCTTTGAGTTTGTGGGTGATTCATTTAGACTCACTGGGTCTAGAAGTTCCATTAGATTTTTTGTCTTTCTTTCAATTTGTCTTCATTTAAAAAGATTGTCACACTGTGTCTCATTGACAGCCTGCAAGGACCCCTAAACGTCACACTCTTCTTGACCAATCCAGTGCGATGACATCACACTGTGCTCTGCTAGTAGCCTGCGACGACCCTTTCTCGTTGCACTGTGCCCCATACCCATCCTGTGACGACTCCTATAGATTTGGTTGGAGTGAGTCAATTTGTATTTTTCCCTCCCAGTTTTGATTTGGTTGCCTAGGGTGAACTTCTAATGTCCATGTTTGATTGATCTCTAAGTTTAAAGCTTGATCTTGATTGATTTTCAGTTATTGAAAGTCTTTCTTTTCATTTTGCAAGTTTTTGCGTGTGATCATTGCCACAAGGATATAATCTCAGATCTTGATCTGGGTGCTTGTTTGACAAAGGGTCTTTAGTTTGTATGAAGTTTTGGATTCATTTTATTTTCACATTGTTTGTTGATCAGGAAACACTTTTTTCTTGCATATAACAAAAGTTTTTCTTGTCTTTTACATTTTTGTCTATATTACGAGTTTGATTTGGGAATTGTGTTGAGAGTGTCTTGATTTTCTTGGATTAGATTTTTCTTTCGTCATTACATCTCTGATTTTGTTTCGAAAAGGAAGAATTGAATTCATTTATTCTTGTTAGTAATCTCTCATAAGAAAAATTTTGCATTCGAAATATTTGTAAAGAGAAGAATTGGAAAATTTTGTAGTTCGTGGTTATTCAAAATTGTGTTCATTCGAAATTAAGAAATTTCCATTCATAGCTTCTTGTACTTCAAAATAATGCCTTCTCCCTACTGTAACTAGAATTCATTGAATTGAAAAATTGTACATTCATCTATTTTTGCATTTTATTGGGTCAAGGTCACAACTTTATCAGTTTCATGTTCATCTCCCTTTTGAGTAAACATCGACCTCTAAAACACAGTGTAAATTTAAAATTTGTTAGTAAACTTTGTTTTCTAGGGAAAATTTTCACCAACATTAGCTAGGATATATCTTTGGAATAGGTTGTAAGGCACACTATCCAAAGCATCAAAACACACAATAGTATCTTGTGATAGGGAGAGTTAAAATCCAATTGCTACATTTTGTCTTGGGAAGCCCTTCTCACACAAGGGTCAAAGTTGAGGTCACATTAAGACTGATAGAGTTACTCACACTACTTATTTGGTCTTGGTGTAGAAATTGCACGTATTATTGGGGGTCAATTGGAGGTGAACCCACAATTATGAGTGGAAGCCTTTCGAGTTGATTTCAGGCTAGATACCCTGCCTTTTCCTGTGGATCAAACTATTGAATGTTTCGCCATGCATCACTATTGTATTTAGTAAACTTTGTATCCTATATCTCTAGGGTCTTTACACGAGGTGACTGTGGAGGGGCAAGTCTTCATAGTACCTGGAATTGACGTTGGCCAAAATCACTCGGGATCCTTGGAGGGTATACCCACGATTATGTGTGGGAGATTGCACCAAGGTGTAAGTCCATTAAGCAGGTCATCAACATAACTTTTCCACCCTCTTTATCCCAGCCCCTTCTTGTCTTGATTTCGCGACATTGGATTTCATCACCAACTAGTGACTTTGAAATAAGAAGGTTTGTTTTCTTGGTTTGCTTCCTAGATTTTATTAGTGAGTGTTGTTTGTTTTCTCTAGTTGGCCATAGATTTTTTTCGTTCTTTACTTGGTTAAGCCAACATCATCCTTTGTCGTTCATGTAGGATGCAAGGGCTACCCTTGAAAGACCCGAAAGGTTACCAACCTTTTCTTCCTAACTCACCAGAAGGCTCTCTCGAGAGAGTAGTCAACCACGAAGTGGCTTTTGAAGTTGGAAGCACACACTCTTTGGAACAATTTAGAATTGTTTCAGATTCTTTAGAGGCATTCAGACTCCTTATCAATCTGTTATTGAGTGTTGTACGGAATCCACGTATGCTTCGAATGAACTCATCAAGAGAGCTTCTGGTCGACAAAAATTATGAGGTACCTACTGGACCTAACGTAGGATCTGGAGTATAGGATCCACTTTTTAACAGTGAATCATTTAGGACCCCAGCTCACGTTGTCGAAACTTCCAATCCTAATTTTGTCCCTTTGACAGTACATGACCTTTACGACAGCCTATAAGCGAGTCCTGATCAACCTATGGCATCTCAAATGCCTGAGACGTTTGTTACCTATACGGTACCTTTAGACCATTTTATTGGCACCACTAGTAGTGTTACCACCGTTCCATACCAGTTGTTGGTCAGTTCTCACTTGATTCTTCCACTCCATATGGCCCATTCTATGGTGGTCACACAAGCTACCATGCTTTCTACCGGGAATGTCGTTATCACCCAAGATCCTATTGGGACACCACTTCTGTCTAGACCAAATCCATCACTTCCCCCTAGGTATAGAGCTTTGAATATGTCCATTGCTATACCTACCCAAGTTCCATCCGGAGGTTCTGGAATTTTTGTTCCCCGTGGGTACAATGTTGCAAGTCAGTTTGTTCCTACACTTGCCTAGATACTCTCTAGAGGGCCTTATTTTCCTCCTCTACCTTTGTTGGGAGGGTCTCATCATCCTGGCCCTAGTGGTTCCAATCCAGTTGGAGGCACCAGTCATTCTATCACTTATGGTTTCTATATTCCTGTTGGAGGTCAACCTCAAGCTGGGGGGAAACCTCAATTTGGGGGACAACCTCATATTGTGGGACAACCTCAACTTGGGGGGAAACCTTAGGTTGGCGTCCATAACCCAGTTTATGGACAAAACATACCTGTGGTACAATCTCAGCCTTGGAATCTTCCTTAATTTACAACCGTCTAGGGGGAAACATCCTCAAGTCAACTCTTTTGTACCCCCTGACCTTAGTCAACCATATCCAGGTTCTTTGAATCCCACTTGGGGTCAAAACTTTCAATCTAATGTTCCTTTCCAAGGGAACATACCTCATCAACCCAAGCCTGTGGGTTATTTGCCTCAAAATTCTCCACAACCGAATCTGTCAAGACTGTCTAATTATATGAAGACTGCTTATGGTCCTACCGATATACCTATGGGGCTTCCCCCTCAGAACTACCAGTTTCCTCAAGTGAACCGACAATTGCCTTTTCTAGCCACTTTGGATTTACCTGATTTGTCTAGGATTTTGAATGATCCAATCTTACATTCTCCTTATTGGCCAGTCATATCGGCCAAGTTACCGTCTGACATTACTAAATTTGAAGGTCGAGTAGGAGAATATATGAATAATCATGTTATGACTTTTCATCTGTTCATCCAACTCCTTGATGGATGACTCCATAAGACTATGACTTTTCCAATGAAGTCTCACTGATTCGGAAGAAAAATGGTACATCGAGTTATTGCGAGGATTATTCAATGACTTTAACACCCTAACCATGGCCTTTTTGACACATTAATAGTTGTCAATTCGATACGAGACAGGAACCAAAATTTTGAGTTCTTTCAAACAATCCTCGTCCACTCATATTTCTGATCACATCCATGAGCAGAGGAGAAGAAGACGTTTAATCAAAGTTCCTCTTCCTGATCAAATATTGGTTGAGTGCTTTACCAAATCAATCATTGGACCTATCGCTCGTGATGTCTCCATGGGTGGTGTTGTCACTAAAGAGAAAGCGATTAGTCGTTCTCAGTATCTAGATCTTGTTTATTTGCAAACGAGAATGCTTTATGATTTGATCCTTGATGCTTCTTGTCCTTCCACAAACCCTACCCCGACACCCCCAACAACTTCTCATGATGTTGATGGTGTGATTGGAACCTTTCATCTCGAGACTCAGTATGCACATTTCAATCACACCAATCCCAAATATAATAATTCTAATGTACAAAATACTCCTGCTCCTACTCTTTCCACTTGTAAGACTGCTGAGGTTAATTCTGTTCAATCCACACCTGCCGGGAAAAAACAAAATAAAAAGAAAGTAAAGGGTAAGAACAAGGAGGACAAGAATAATAATCCACAATATGATAAGGCCAAAATGCAAACTGTTGATGAGAAAGATAAACGTAAACCTCATTACCCTTGCCTTATTTGTGGTGACTATCATTGCACAAAATATTGTCCACGACGTGCTTAGGTCACTAAGTTCCTCCAAGGGACCGAAAATCCCTCTACACCTGTCATTTTTTCACAACCCTTACCTTCTCAGCAGCAAGCCCAATTGTTCATTCATGACCAAGCTTCTCCTTCTACCTCTTTTTATGTCCTTATGTGTACTAATGACTCTAAAAAGAACGAAGTTGCAGTCGCAACTCGAGCCAAAGATTACTCTTCGTCAAAAGAGAAATTTAATGATATCCCACCTTTGATGGTTCAACCTCCTCCCCCAAATTCACCTCCAAATGGTCCTCTTCATCTCGAAATACCAGGTCTTGATACAGTTCTTCGCCCTCCTCCCAAGGGTGTTGTTCAAAATTTTACGTTCAATCCTCACATGTGTGCTGCAAAAAACTACAACATTGCAGAAGACCTTGCGCAAGCACCCTCTGTGATGTCAACTCTTGAAGTCCTTCAAAGTTGTACCACTCAACAGAGGGAACTATTAAAGGCCATTGGTGGAATTGACCCCACATATAATAATTTAATAATCTTTGACTTGGAAGATCACATTCCAAGGCTCCCTCCCCAGTTAATGTTTCAGATCCAAGTGATTGTTGAAAACAAGAATATATGTAGAACCATTACCGATGAAGGAGTCTCAACTTGTGTTATGTCCATTACTTGTTGGAAAGCTATTGGCTCTCCCACTCTCACCAAATCACACAATACACTTAAGGCCTTCAATGGTACAAGTTTTAAACCTTACGATGTTCTTCCCTCGTTGACTATTACATTGGAAGGTAAATCGGTCAATGTAGAGGTTGAGGTATTCGATCCACCTCTTGATTATAATCTTCTACTTGGTCGTAGCTGGATCGATTCCATGCATGCATTTGTGTCTACCCTTTTCCGTGTGATATGTTTCTTGCACCAAGGAAAGGTTGTTACTGTTGACCAACTGGCCTTGTTTAATTCCTATTCTCATACTAGAAACACTCCTTTTATCTCGAAGACATCTCCCAGTTACGAGAATGTCGACGTGGGTCTTTTGAAAGATTCAACTTTGATGGGTACATTTCCAATCCCATCACCCGATATTCCTTCTCCTTTTCCGCTTTGATTAATATGATCTTCACCTCTGTTCATGAAACCCCTGAGTATTTTGACCCATGGATAGTACCTGAACCTGGTGATTGTCCTCATTATGGTGATAAAATGCCTTTAAGTTTGGTCGAATTCACTTATCAATCTATTCAATTGACAACCCCCTCTCCTCCTTTTCTCTGTGATACATCTCTGGATCCATTTCATGTGATCTTTCCTACTGATGAGATGATCATGTCAATCATGTCTATGGAAGATACCCCATGGGATGATGGGCATCATCATTCTATCCTCTTTCTAGAGCACGATACTATAGAGAGTTACCAATGGATTTTGACTCCGTCGACCGTTGTTGTTATATATTCAGTTCCCAAGTCAACACACGATGTTTTGTACGAAGGGAAATTGAGTAACATTTCACCTATCATCCCGCTCGACATATCAATTAAACCTAGAGTCATGCAGAATGTTCATATCGGAGCCTCATGTGCTACTGATGAGGTCCACACTTATAAATCCTGTTTCCAAGAATTTCGTGACATTTTTGCCTGGAGTTACGAAGAAATTCCAGGTATTGATCCAGATATCATTGTGCATGAGATTAAGACATACCTAGACGCTAAACCCATTCGACAAAGATTTCTCCCAGTACATCCACGCAAAGTTGTTGTTATCAAGCTTGAAGCTGAAAAAATTCTTAAATCTAGCTTTGTTTATTCTGTGGCTTTGACTGATTGGGTTTCCAATCTAGTTCCGTTAAATAAGAAACAAGGAGCCATCCGCGTTTGTGTAGATTATAGGGAAATAAATAAGGCTTTTCCTAAGGAAAATTGCCTGACTCCTTTCGTTGACCAGATCATTGACGACTATTCCGACAGTGAGATCTTCTCTTTAATGGATGGTTTCTCAGGTTAGAATCAAATTAATATTTTACCCGCGGACCAACACAAGACTTCTTTTATTTTCCCTTGGGGAACCTTTGCCTACCAAACATTACCCTTTGGTCTCAAGAACGTTGGTGTGAATTTTCAATGCTCTATGTCTTACACTTTTCATGATATTAAGCACATTGTGAAACCCTTTCTTGATGATCTACTACTGCATTCCATGCGTCGCCAAGATCACCCAGCACATTTAAGGGTCATTTTTGTATGATGTTGTTATTATCACATACGTTTGAACCCGCAAAAATGTGTTTTTTTTGTGGAGGCTTGTCGACTTCTTAGTTTTATCATGTCGATACATGGGATTCGAGTAGACCCTTTGAAGGTTGAGGCTATCCTTAATCTATCTCCTCCTTCCACACTATGCCAACTCCAAAGTTTTTCAGGGAAGGAAATTTTTTTGCGTCGATTCATCCCTAATTATGTTGAACTGACAAAAGGATTCACTTGGCTACTCAAGAAAGGTTACAAGTTTGTATGGGATGATACTACAAACAGAGCCTTCGAAGCTTTGAAACTTGCCTTAACCTGTACACCATTACTTTTTCCCCCTGACTATAGCTGATCTTACTTACTCTTCTTAGCTGCTTCAAACTCTACCATTGCTATGGTATTAGTCCAAGAGGATGATTCTCATGACGAACATGTGATATACTATTTGAGTCAGAGTCTCACAACTACCGAAACCAAATACGTACATGTGGAGAAACTGCCCTTGGAATTTTTTCAAGCTATCCAACGTTTTCATCAGTACATCTTATTACGTAGAACCACTGCTATTTTTTATTTCAACCCTATGCAACATATCCTTACTCGACAATTTATTGGGGGAAAATACTCCAAATGGATAGTGATTCTCTAGGAGTTTTACATGGAATTCAAACGTGCCAAGTCTAAGAAATATTTTGTTTTCGTTGAATTGATATGTGACCTTCTCTCCACTAAGACAGAAAATGTGGCAAAGGATTCCTTGCCTGATGAATCCCTTTTTCTGATCAGTTCTGATGACATATGGTACGAAGATATAATTATCTATCTCCAGACTCAAAATTTCCGGCATGATCTCTCTACTACAGATCATTGTCGCATACGGTATCAAGCCTATCAGTACATCATCTTGGACGATACCCTTTACCGCCATGGTATTGATTCCATTTTTCGATGATGTCTCACCTATGATGAAGCTGAGAAATATTTGAATGACTGTCACTTTGGAGCATGTGGCGGTCATATGTCTGGGTATGCCACTTCCCAAAAGATCTTATGAGCGGGTTATTTCTCGCCTTCTTTGTTTAAGGACTGCATTACTGTTGTCCAGAAATTCCATGCTTTCCAAAATTATAATAACAATATAAGATCTCACCCTGTATTTTATGTCGATCCACTCGCCAAATGAGGCATTGAACTTATGACCTATAACCCTCACTCGGTCGGGGGGCATGGATACATCATTGTAGTTGTGTATTATTTCACTAAATGGGCTGTGGCGATGCCTACATTTGATAACATTGGAAAAACTGCATCATTATTCATATTCAATCATATCATTACTCGGTTTGGTGTCCCTCAAGCTATCGCTACTGATCACAGTAGTAATTTTCAAAATTTTGTTATGTCTGAACTCACTGAAAAGTTGGGTCTTCTCCATGAAAACTCAACCCCCTATTACCCACAGGCCAATGGCCAAGTTGAAGCAATGAACAAATTTCTCATTACTATGCTTCGACGGATGATAGGAATTCATAAGAAAAACTAGCACATGATGTTGTTCTCAGCATTATGGGACTATCAGACATCTGTCAAGTCTACCACGGGATTCACACCTTTCCAATTAGTGTATGGTATCGAAGCTATCTTGTTGATTGACTGTGAAATACTATCTTTGAAACTGGTCGTTGAATTTCTCCCCAATACCTCTGTCGAAGAGGATCATCTTTTGTATTTGATGCAATTAGATGAAACCCATTGCTATGCCGCCTTAGTCATTGAAACTCAAAAGAAACGTGTTAAATCCCAATATGACAAACATGTCAAGCCACGTGTTTTTTCTAAAGGTGATCTAGTTCTTCTTTACGAGCAAGATCGTGATTTGCTAGGGGCCAATAAATTCATGGTCCTTACATTGTCAAACGTGCATTGGAGAGGGGAGCCTATGAGTTGGTGGATTATGATGGAATCCCTTTAAGTGAACCCATAAATGGGCTTTACTTAAAGAAGTACTATGCTTAAGTCATTTTTGCATGAGTTCTTGTATTTTAGTGTATCATACTCTTGTGTGCTTTTTTATTGTTTGATTTTGACCTTAAGCTTCTTACCTTGCGTTGTTCTTGGTTTCCATATGTCGGTGTCTTCGCTACCCTACATTGTCTTCGTTGATGGCGCTAGTCGCAACACTCAGAACTTGGCATCTACTGCTTGGGAAATATATACACCTACAGATGAATTGAATAGTCTACACGGTGTCTTCCTTGGTCGTGCAACTAACAATATCGTGGAATACAGTGTTGTCATTGAATTATTGACCGACGATGTTTCACTTGGAATCCATCACCTTATTGTATGACTCTATTCGTAGTTAGTAATCCTACAGTTGAGTAATGTCTACTCCATTAAAATTCTTGCGTTGTTAAGGGTATATTTACAAATTCACCTCTTGGAATGTCACTTTGATTACATTGAATATCAACACATTCCTTGATTTCTAAGTACATTAACAGATGCTCTGGCCAATTATGTGTTAGAAATACATTTGAGACATTTATAAAATCCAATCACACTTTGTATATACAACAAGTAAGCTTGTAGAAGACTCATATATATAACGATAAAAGTTTTACAAAAAGTGTTTTTTTCTGAAGACCAACATATCAAAAATGTGAAGCACATGGCTTCATATACAAAAAGAGCATCAAGGATGTTGCTCGATATAACATGTGATTTCTCATGCTACTCTATGGAGTAGTCGACCGATGGAAGCAGATACACCCAGTGTGTGGCGTTGATAATGCCTCGGGATATCATCAATAGAGGCATCTAGGATGTTCATCGTGAGCCCCTCCAAGTTTTGTTCTATAGTCGCGTAGTCGAAAATGGATACTCCTGCTACGTTGAGCCTCTCCCCTTGCCTTTGGATGGGGGATGAACCTAGAGGTCGATAAGGTCCCACATCTACATCATCAAAGATAATTTGATTAGTTATCGGATAAAGAACATAAAAAACATTTTATATTAAAAAAATCACAAAACATTATAAAAAAAAATGTCCTTCTTACCTATGTCCCCCCATTTGGAACCCTTAGGAAGAACCAAGTCCATATCTCCTCGGAAGTCTAAACCGGCATATGCATAGTCGTTGACCATGAGCATCTGATTTCTCAACCAGTCGAAGAAAACCTCATTATATCTAACAATGGGACCAACTGCATGTCGTGCCATGAGGTCAACCCACCTCTTCATTCTCGGATCCTATGGAGAAGGTATACCTCACTCTACCTATAAGAGAAATACTGGGACCCTCTCCAGGAAGAACACCAAAATCGACCTGTATCCAAACTATTTCAGGTCACCACTCCTGCACTTGGTCAATTGTTTTTTCATGCTTTTGAGAACCCCTTCACACGAGTTGAAAACTCGGGGCTCCATACATTCCAGCACGTACTGGAAATATCTCTGAAGAACCATATGGAATGATGCACTCCCTGTCATGTGTGTTATTGTGTAGAGGATAGTCCGTAGGGGAAACTCTTGAACATCTCTTATAGAGAATTTACCACTATTCTTCTGAGTAACTGGCACAAAATACTCGTTGATATAGTGGTTCATGGGTGCATCTCCACCTTTGTTTCATGTAAGTGAGACTCAGGACCCGCGACGAGATAGCCTAGTCAAGAAGTAGATATCCTTGATATCTATCGTAGGAATTTGAGCACCCACACAGAATTCATGTTCATTCACATCCCACATGTGAACTAGGTATTCGAGTAACCTCAGTTGAGCCCTCATACCCTGGATATTAAATAATTTTAATAATCCACACTGTCGGAGGGCATTTACCATTCCCGGGTCATTCCTAAAAAAGTAGTCTTCCTCCTTGTTCTCTCTCTCACATCATTCCAACATTTTTACCGTGGAAAACCTGTAATGGAACATTAAAGAGAGATTAACACCATTATCTTCTTCCTTGGAAATTTTTTATTGGCAAATCTATCTTAAAAACATTTTGAGCTGCACTCGTCGCAGGCCAGGGCATCTACACAGTGAAGAGTCATCACCGGGGCCAATATGCGGCACTTGCGACGACCTCTGCACATAGGTACCCTCAAAACGTTAACTCAAAAACTTATTTATAACCAATGAAAAATGATTTTTGATCCATGGAGATTTGAAAAAGATGAAAATTACATGTTCTGCGGAGATCATTCGTCAAATGATCAACCGTGCCTTCTGCAATTCGCGGTGGGAAATTGAGGTAAATAGGGGGTTTTAGAGAAAATTTTGGGTGAAATAACAAACAGAATAGTGAAATGAAGTTTTTACCCATTTTTATTAGCTTTTTAATTTTTCATTTATATTTTATATTATTTTATATATTTCGCCTAAACCCTAAAGTCCTAACGACTTTGCAAGTGTTTGATTTTTGTAGACAAAAATTCTAGGAGTGAGCTGTTGAAACAAGGATTCATTTATTTTTATTTTTTTTATATATTTGTACACATGTACAGATCATTTCAGGAAAAACTCCAAGCAAGTCTTGATTCTTTCTCATGCTCGTGAAACCATGAGAATGTAATCGAGTAGTCTTTTGTCATTTTTTTCAAACTCATAATGGTAACACAAAAAAGAAAACCCATGGAGTATCCTTTAAGCTCTTTTCACGCTCCGTAAAAATGAAATATTAACGAGCAAACTTATTCTTTTCATGCTCATAAAAGTATTTGAAGAAAACATTTGATGAGCGGTAGGTTATCACTTTTTCGGTCTCATCGGATTAATTTATGAAAAAGGAACTGATGGAGTTCTCTTTAAGTGTTTTTCAGACTCTCTAAACATGAAAAACCCCCGAGTTTTTTTCTCTTTGGACTCATTAAACAAACATCGAAAGACCCATATGGGATCGAACCACTCCTTCTTAGGGTTCGTTAAACATACTCCAAGGGACTCGTCCGAAGGACGAGCTTACATCAACAAGCATATGTTATCCTCCTCAAGCTTGTGTAAAAATAAAGAGGTACTCACCAGAAATGGTGGGGGAAAATTGGGAAAGAAATGTGTCTCTATATTTGTGTCAGTGGCAGTAATAGTCGCTCTTGAACATGACACCCCCTTCATCATTGTGTCTAGGTTGGGAAATCCATTTGTCTCTCGTTTGACCATCCACATGTCCATATGTCGGGTCCTCCTTGAGTAAATGCTTCCAAGACTATTGTCGTGTCGTTCATATGTTCAAGAGAAGTCCAACTTGAATAAGCCTTCTATCGAGTTTGCCATCTGAAGTTATAAATTTTCTACCATGTCGGATTTCCCTGTGTTAGTTTCAAATCACCTCATACTCTGATCTATTTCAAATATGTTACTTATTTCATGTCGTTGATGGGGGATACATTAAGACCCTCTTGTGACAAGTCTTTTCCTGTCGACTTCAACTCATTATCCAGGAACAAGACTTAGAAATCATTTAGTACCTTAGAGCCTGCATGCCTCAATGGTAGGTCTCTTCGCTTCCAACAGTGGGTTCACATCATTGACCCTTGATTGGGAGATTCCATCGAGTGTTTGAATTCAACTCATTTATTTACATTCTTTGGATTGTACTAGGTTACCTTGGGAGTCATTGACATCAACGGTGATTTCCCTCACACTTGTTAATGATTCTCATCATTTAACGGTAATCAAGTGGTTTCTACCATGTTCGACTTCAGCACCTGTAATCACATGGTTATATTTGTACTTAGGGATGATGGAGATGAAGACCCTGGATATCATAATTTTGATCCAGGTTACGAAAGAATATTTATGATTTGTATTGACACATAGATCCACTGTGTATGTCTCGTGGCTATGTTCGAATTTGAGTCATTTTAACGTGTAGATCCATAGTGTATTCCCGGTGGCTATGAAAATTCACACTGACATGGATCCATGGTGTATATTTAGTGGCCATGATTCACTTGATATTTTGTAAACTGAGTATTGGAATGCCTACCTCAGACAATGGTATATTATTATGATGATGTTTGACTATTTTCAGGTTCCCAATTGGTGTGCTCCTTGTTTCTGACACACACATTCTACAAAGTATTTAGACTGTCACAATTTCTAGTCTCATACTTTGGGGGGAATTCTATTACACATTATTTTGGTCACCCCAGTGATCCATTGACAAACATGTGTTCAATGGCGGTAGGCTTGCACAATGGAGTACATTTCTTTGTCGTAAGTAGGGTACTTATGTATGACATCTGATAGTTTCTCACTATGATAGGCGACGAGGTGGCTATGTTGAGTGATGACTGTGCCTACATCATAGTCTAAATAATTTGTCTCGATCTCAAAGGGTTGTTTCAAGTCAGATAATGAAAGCACTGGGGCATAGCACAAGAATTGCTTTAGATCATCGAACACTTTCTGTTGGGATAGGCCCCACACAATTTTTTACTTACCACCACCTCTAGTTATTTGGTTGAGGGCCCATGCAATATGGGAGAATCCCAAGATGAAAATTCGATAGAAATTGGCAAGGACTAAAAATCTCCAAAGATCAGTGAGCGTGGTTGGGGTTGTCCAGTCACGAATGACTTAGATCTTTGCAGGATCAACATGAACACCATTCACATCAACAATGTATCCTAGATATTGGACCCTATCCATGTTGAACGAGCATTTTCCAAGTTAGAATATAGCTTTTGATGCCGTAGAGTGTGCAGAACCTGCTGAATATGTTGCAAGTGTTCTGCCAAAGTCTTTTTGTAGACAAGGATGTCATCAAGATACACCACCAAAAAATAATTAGTGAAAGGTCATTGTTGGGTATGTGTTATATTATTTGCATGAGTAATAGTGTATGCGTTGTGTCGGGTGCGCAGGGGGGTTCGTAGGCAGCGCCCAAGAGAAATTGTTTTTCCTCGGTAAACATATCTCATTTTTGGGTGGTTTTTCGGTACATGGTTTTTTGTCGATGGTTTTCTATTTTCGTTTAAGGAATTAGGGTTTTCGACTAATCCAAGTCATTGGGTTAGGGTTTTGGATGTCTTTGGATCCTATGTGTATATTGTATTGTAAAAAATGTATCACTATGAATGAATATAGAATATGTTGGTTTTATCGGTTTGGGTTTCCAGGGGAAAAATCTTTGTGTAATGTTTGTATTTGCCATTATATCTTTTCTGTTCTTTTATTGAAAATTTGTTTGCAGTAAATATTTTAGAAGGTTAAAATATACAACCGCAATATATCATCCATCGTCCTCATGAAATTTGTTGGGGAATTTGTCAAACCAAAGGGCATGACCAACCATTCAAAAACACCTTCTTTTGACTTGAAGGCAGTTTTCCATACATCTGCCAGTTCTATTGGTACCTCATGGTAGCTAGACTTCATATCAATCTTACTGAAGTATTTCCCCCCTTTGAGTTGATCAATGAGATCGTAAATTCAGGGAATCAGGTACCGGTTCCTGACTGTGATTTTATTTACGGCCCGGTAATTAATGCAGGGTCACCAGGTCTTGTCTTTCTTCTGCACCAACACAATTGGGATTCCACAAGGTGATGAGCTGGGTCAGATGTGCCCTGATAGTGCAGAGGGTACCCTAGTAGGTGATGAGTGGTGATAGAGTGGACCATTGGTTAGCGGTGCGCCAGGGGTTATATCAATGGGATGTTTGACCTGACAGTGAAGAGGTACCCTAGTAGGTGATGAGAATATTTCTTTTTATTCTTCCACGACCTTATCCACTTGCTTCTACTTCATGTATAGGTCAGTCGCTAAGGCCATGGATGTGGATGAAACATTTTTCTCACTTTGAGAGAGAATCATGAAGAATACAAACTTCTCGGTCTGAGAAATGACCTTCCTGCATTGCTTGGAAGAGATTAAGGAAATAACACTAGGTGGGACTACCTCAAGTATCCTACACAATTTCTTGTTCAAAGTAATAATAACACTACGAGGCCTAGACTCATATACAACATGATGTTTTCATAAATAAGGTTGGCCCAAAATGATCTAGGTGGATATTGGTGGCCACCCACCTGTTCCAAATTCCAACTAGCTCATCTTGACAATTTTCAATTCAACACGTTTCTCTATAATGGGTGTTAGCACTAGGAGTTGTTATTAGACTGCTAAAGAGAAAGCCTAATACCCATCAATATATTCCATAATTTGGTAAACGTTTTGTAGAATTTAAGGTCAAGTGCAACAAATATTTAGGGAATTATATTCAAATATCAACACAAAATCTCCACAAGGTATACACCAACAAGCAAGGATTGAATAACTTTAGATCATTTTTTTTTAAACATAAATGAAAGATGGAAGACTAAATAAATTTGTAATACATGCATCAAATCACAACAGGAAATTCAAAGACACATATAGCATAAATTCTCATCAAAAGGAACCTTCTAAATAATGAGAAATAAAGCTCTGATAAGACTTGCACCAATAGATAACAACAAATCCTTTACTGCAACATTTGAACAAGTAATGGAGATGAATCATTCACCAATAATCCACATCAAATAAAGATTGAATACATAATATGGTAATAAGAAAAGAGACTGATCTTTGATTAACCAAGAGTCTTAAATCTAATATATGCAGTCATGGAGACTTTACACAGTTGGTTGCAAAAATAATATAAGTTCCCCTATCTAGAATCACTTGAACCCCTCTCTTGATTCCTCTCACCCATTAAATATAAAATAACATCCAAAATATTCTTAGGGGGTCGAAGCCCATCTCTTTCATTGGATTATGGACCTTAGAGATAGGTGGCAACAGTCAAAGAGACAAAAATCCAACAAACTGCTAAATTTTAGGAAGTTGTTAGAAGTCATTAATAAATCTATTTCCAACTCACTACATGAGGTTTTAATGGAGATAAATATTAGGTGCAAGTTTTTTTTAGAATCTAACTGATCTTTGATAAGTCATTCGAACCTTCCTTGACAGGTGGCAACCTCCAAACAAGGTGAATATTGAATAGCTCTCTGAATTGCAGTGCCAATTTGCAACGCTTTTCACAAATGGTAATGAAAAGCCACAATGGTGAACCATGGAAGATGCATGATGATAAAATGGAAATGAAAACTAAAAACACCATTAGATACCCTTTAGAAAGAATAATCATAAAATATTCAACACATGCTCTATTTGGAGTGCCACAAACTTCCAGGAGAGTTTGCAACGCATTTGATTTATGAATTGACAAGACACTTTAGGTGGTTGGATGAATGTCTAAGAACCTTTGGATACTTGTTTGAATGAAATTTTTTTATGGTGACCTTTATATAGCTAGATGTGACCTTCACTTTCCCTCTTATGCAAATGATGACAACCACCCCTATATCACTAAGACTTGACAATGTATTTTGATCAGCTCTAGACCCAAGGTTAAAATCAAGCAAATTGATTTATTAACATGAAAAATAACTCAAAAACATTTAACACCTTAACCCTATGACTCAAACCTACAAGCTTAAACAAATTACTCATATAAGAAGGACTGATCACATCACTGACAAAAACCAATGGTGTCCTTCAGTACATATCATGTGCTAACAACAGAGACATTTCTTTGTAAGTGTAGGAATTGCACTTTCAGGGATGTCCTGGATCCCTACACAGCATCTAGGTGGATATATATGGCCTCCCACCTATTCCAATTGGATTATTTTGGAATTTTTCATGTCAATACATCTTTATGTACTTCCAAGGCTATTTTGGGGCCGTAAAAAGTGTTTTCTTGAATTTCCACAATAAAAATATAGAAAAACTTAGATTTGTTTGGCATAATGCATAGCTCTCGAATAGACCTTTTCAACAGGCTATCACATGCCTAAAACGGAGATCGTATGCAAAAGTTACCACCCGAGGAAGTTAATGTACTAACTTACCCCAACGGGGCCCACATGATGTTTGGTGCTTCATCTCTTAGGGTTAGGTTTTTGGATTTCTAGGGTTTTGGAATTCATGTTTATCATAAAAATCCCTTTATAGCTTCATTTTAATCATCTTCTTGCAAATGAGCATAGCCGCCACATCTCTTCTCAGAGATAAAGATGCCACCATTCTAGTGAATCTTGCACTCTGTATTTTACAGTCTTTGTATATTTATTTCATTGATATAAATCATGTATTATTGTATTTATCTATTTTTGGAATTTTTAATGTGTATTTTCACTGTAATATCTCTGCTTTAATTTCATTCTGAAAATAATCCGGATCAAAAAAGAACATCACAAATTTCAAGGGAAGTAACATCACACAACCTCATCTTTGAATGGCTTGATGTCGTACAACATGTGACAATTTTCGCTGACATGAAGATCGTTTCCTTGACAGAGCCATCCAATGGTGTAGGGATGCAGGTGCGGTGTTGTCAGTAGGGCTAACCAATTGATGACCTATGCTAAGATGAGGTTATTTTGGCTACCACTATCAACGATGAAGTGCAGCGGAGTGCCTTTTACCCACATCTATGAATGAAAGAGGCGCTCTCCTTCCTCTGGCTCATCAGGTTCATCGGGATGGGTCTTGGTGGTAGAAATAGTGGCACCAATGATTCATCTCCCCTTTTCTGGTTTTGACTCAAAGTCGGAACCTGCATTTGATTCAAAGGATTTTACCTTAGCCACCAATGAATGCTTTGAGCATCAATCAACAATGTTATGCTAGGGGTTCTTATGGAAGTCACACCACTTCCTGATATCTTTCTTCGTCTTCCCATTCTCCTTCTGTTCTTGTGGCTTGGACTGGTTGTCCTGAGGTTTCCCATATTTCCTCCTTCCTTTGTTTTGTGGGTTGGGGCTGCCCTTGCACTACTTCTACTATAAGGGGTTCCCAGACCCAAACTTTCACATCTTTTGTTTCAACTTCTACTCGATTTTGACAACATATCAATAGATCGTGCCCAAGAATGAGATGTCCAAAAAATCCATTTTTGTCTAGGTGTATCTATGTAGACTATCACGGTACTTAAGCACCATATGTCACTGAAAATATTTGATACCTAGCTTGGTGCATAGGGTATGGAAGACATTAGTGAACTCTAGCACTGTTTGGTCTCTTTCCTACCACAGTGTGTTCCATCTTGTATACAAGTCATCATAACTTCTAACATGGTAGTATTGTTCCTTAATAACATCCCTGAAGGAACCCCAAGTAGGTGCAACTGCAAATAATGTGGATCCCTCTATTTCCTTTTTCTCACAGAAAGTCTCCCACTAATCTTTGACATGGGGGACGGCCTTGAGGAGCGCAAATGTAATATTTTCTCTATCGAAAAAGTTGTGGACATAAAAATACCCTTCTAGAAGATTTAACCATTTATCTACGGCATCGACACATATTTTAACTTTAGTAATATCAAAATTGATCTGTACCATGAAGGGGGTGGCACCTCCGCTTGAGGTGGATGCATCACTTGTTGGCATTCGTCGAAGGATTTGTGCAAAGTTGTCCATCAACTCATTCCTCTATTGCTCAAGGGCTCCCTCAAGAATTTTTTTGAAAGGATCTCTTGTCCCATCATATCTCTTTTCTCCCACCATGGATGGTTTCTTGGGTGTGCAAGAGCATTTTTGCTCAAGAGAAACAAGCTTGATACCTAATTGTCTATACCCTGACCGCTTTGGGGACATGCATTAAAAAAACGATAAGGAGAAGATTTCTCTGATACCATTGATCTGTATTTATGAGAGGAACAAAATGAAACCACATATTTATAATATTAACATGATGAAATAGTGAACAATAACAAAGATACAATAAAACCTGGCTTCTATTAAATAAGAAATATGTTGAAAATTGTAAAATGTAGACTGAAAACAGGCTTGCTAAAATGGTGACAGCTTATCTTTGAGAAGAGATGTGACGACTACGCTCATTTGCAAGAAGATGAGTAAAATGAGGATCTGGAGGAATTTTTACAATAAACATGAATTCCAAAATCCTATACATCCAAAAACCTAACCCTAGGAGATGAATTGCCAAAAGTCATGTGGGCCCCATTGGGGTAAGTTAGTACATCAACTTCTTGGGGTCATAAATTTTGCATACAATCTATGTTTAGGGTGCATGATATCTCGTTAGAAAGGTATTGACAAGGATCTTGATTTAGGGGGATTAATAAGAGAATTTGGTTGTCATTGAGGTGCCTAATCGCGAAAAAGTGTCATTTAGGCCCTCAAAATGCCCCGAAAGTTTAGGAACTGAAAAACTGCTAAAAATAGTAAGTTGCCAAAAAATTGTTTGATCCAGTTAGAAAAGGTGGGTGGCCATCAAGATCCTCCTAGATTAGTGTAATATCCCATCATCATGGTATCATCCATGAATTGGTTGTGGGAGGTAGGTGGTTGAATACCGTGCAGAGAGAGACCTTGGAGAGAGTCATCCGCTATAGAGACTTTGATGTAACAACTAAGTCCTTCCACCATGATGAAAACAAAGAAAAAGGGAAAGAGGATCCCCCTGATGGATACGTTTGGATGAAGAAAATGTTCTAGAGGGGACCCCATTAACCACTATAGAGAAAAAGGCTAAGGAAGTAAGATTCATGATCCAATTAACCCATTATTCACTAAAGCCAAAATCTAGAAGGAGGGATCACATATATTGCCAACTGAGCTTATCAAAATATTTGGAGAGATATAGCTTAATTATCATACCTGGGGACTAGATGGATTTCAATGATTGTATTACATCATGAGTGAGGATAAAATTGTCCAAAATCTGACGCTCTTCCACATATCCTAATTGCTCTAGAGAAATAATAAAAGGGAGAAGAGGCTTGAACCTAAGAGCCATTATCTTGGTGATCAACTTGTAAATGATGGTGAAAAGTGCAATTGGCCTGGAATTCTTTGGATGAGTGACTCACTCCTCCTTGGGAATAAGAGTAAATAAGGTCACATTGAGTTCTCAAAGGACTCCCTGGGTAACTCGTGAATCCTCAATCAACGAGCAGACTTCTTCCCTCACTATCTTCCAACAATGATGAAAACAATATGTGGTGAATCCATCGGAATTGGGTGATTTTCCTCTTGGTATTTCCTTGATGGCTTGATGTTATTGGATAAAATTGGTAAATGCGGACATAAACTAATCTCCCTAGATCCACCTAGATATAGAAAAAAACAAGACAGGACATGCCTCTTTCCCTAAGTTACAATCATTCGATTTACTACCAAAGAAGGAATGAATGACATACCTTAATATATCACTTCCTTATATCTTTTTTGTCCCTAATTCGCTCTGGTGCTCTTGTGAAATCAGATCTGAAATGACACAAACCAACCAAAGTGAAAGAAACAATAGTAGATTCAATGAAAACTTAAACATGTGATCAAGGAGTCATGTAATAATATGAGAATGATTTTATGAGAAAAAAACATGCCACTGTATTATATAACATGGAAGAAATATACAACCAGATGCCTTGATGTTGTCAGGTTCCTTCCAACAGTTCCTTTCTTCCCAGACACTTCTTACTCCAAGGATTCTGAGACCATGGATCTGATAGCTACTCACAATCTATCTTGACAAATCAAATCTCAAAGCCACTCTAACCAAGATAACAATCTCAAGCCAAAACAACTCAAACCCTCATCAAGCTCAAGCTCAATCCAACCAACTTTCTCCATGTGAGTTCCTCTCCTTTTATAAGATGAAGAGGATAAGGTGATGAGGTTAGGATGATCCCACTAAATCATGAAAATGAGTAAGATCCAAACCATTCGGAGGCCACCTCACCATAGAATATTCTCCTTCTAGAAGCATCGAGAAAATGCTTGTTTTTCCCACGTACGAAGGTCACCGCACCCTAGCTGTAATGCAACCTGTGGAAACTCCACAACCTAGATATAGTGCAACCTACAGAAATCAGGATTTTTTTCACCCTATATATAGAGCAGCCTGCGGAAATCCTCTTTAATAGGGTTTTTACAAAGGAAAATACAACTTCTTCTTTCAAGGAAAGTTCTTCTCCCTTCTTTCTTCAGAAATTCGGGCCACTGACCCCTCCGAAGGCAACATATAGGTTTAAATAATTAACGGTCACAAGGGTGACGAAAATAATGTGTAACCGAGATACCCCAAAGTATGAAGCTAGAACAGAGTGATAGATGAAATACTTTGTCGAGTGTGTGTAGGTAACAAGGAACACGTCGGTTGGAAACCTGCCAACAAACAAGGAAATACAGTACAATAACATATCATCACTGAGGTAGGCATTCCCATACTCATAATACAAATGACTCAAAGCATAAATATAGACATGCAAAGATCCATGTCAAGTAAGACAGGTCATGGACACCAAACCTACAATGTGGATCCATGCCATTATGACTCAAATATGAACATATCCACGAAAAATACATAGTGGATCTATGTGTTAAAGACTCAAATTTGAACATAGCCACGAGACACACAATGTGGATCTATGCAACAATACAAACTGAATATACTCCAACGCTAATTCAGGTGGATATCGGTGGCCACCCACCTTTTCCAATTGGCTCAAAACAGTTTTCTGGCAATTTTGGTAATTTACTATTTTTAGTAGTTTTTCGGGTCCTGGACTTTCAGAGTCATTTTGAGACCCTAAACAACATTTTTTGGGAAAACAGGGATAAACATGGAACAAAGTTCAATGTTGCTCACAAAAAAGTTGTATTCCTCAGATATTTCTTTCTAACGGTGTATCGAGCACCCCAAACAGAGATCGTATGCAAAAGTTATGTCCCTACGAAGTTGACATATCAACTACCCCCATTGAGGCCCACAAACATTTTGGCTTTTCATCTTCCGGGCTTAGGGTTTTGGATTTTACTTATGTTAAAATGTCCCTTAGAGCCTCGTTGTAAAAATCATCTTCTCACGAATGCGAGTAGCTGTCACATCTCTTCTCAGAGATAAGTTGTCACCATTCTAGCAAGTCTTTCACTTTGTATTTTACAGTCTTTATACATTTTCGCTCATTAATAGAAATTGTATTACTGCATCTTTGTGTTTATGGTTGCATCTCTGATACATTTATGTTATATTTTTGGGTATCCGAGGTATCTCTGTATATTTATTTATTATATCTCTATTCTCATTTTGTGCCAAAAATAATCTCAATCAATTGTATCAGAGAAGGTTGCTCTTGATCGTTTTCAGTGCATGTCCCTGACGAGGTCTGAGTATAGCAAGTTGGGTCTTGATATTGTCTCTCTTGAGGAAAATTTCTCTCGCACACCCAAGAAACCCTCAATGGTGGAAGAAAATAAAAACGACGGAGAAAAAGATTCTATTAATTTGTTCCTTGAGCAATCTCTCACTCGACAGAGGGACGAAATGATGGAGAATTTTTCCCACATCCTTCAACGTTACCAATAACAGTAGGCACATCTCCATCAAGAAACCACTTTGGAGGCACCTCACCTTTCAAGGTACAAGTTAATTTTGATATTCCTATATTTGAAGGACAGATAGATGCAGAAGCCCTAGACAAATGGTTAAATCTGCTAGAAGGTTATTTCTCTGTTTGCAATTTTTTTGACAGAGAAAATATCACCTTCGCACTCCTTAAAGCTCTCCCCCATGTCAAATATTGGTGAGAAACTTACTGGGAGAAAAGTTCCACAGAGAAGTCTGGAATATATGGGGTTGATCCCACTTGGGATTTTTTTGTGGATGCGGTAAAAGAACAATATTACCCTGTTGGCAACTATGAGGACCAATACATGAGATGGACCACACTGCGACAAGAGAGGGGCCAAGCAGTTCCAGAGTTCACCAATACCTTCCATACCTTGCACACCAATATGGGTATCAAAGACTCCGAACGACATCCAGTTTTGAAATACCATGGGGCTCTACACAAATACATCCAAACTAAAATGGATTTTCTGGACATCTCATCACTCGGTTCTGCTTATCGATATGCTGTTAAAATCGAGTAGAATTTAAGCACCAAAACAAACGGGAGTTCAAATTTGCAAATCCGCAACAACGAAAGTATGAGAAAGATGGCCCTAACAAACGGTCTCCCGAAAACTAGTCCAAGCCACAAGAAAATAAGGGTCATGGAAAGACGAAGAAGGACATTGGAAAATGGTGCGATTTCCACAAAATCCACGGGCACAACACCGATGAATGTCACTCAAAATAGTCATTGGTGGTTGAGATCAAAGATAAGGATTCAAACCCTGATTCAGAATCTGATTATGAAAATACTGGTAAAAGATAGATCATCGACGTAGACCCCACTGCTATTGTCATGACTGTAGCAATTCATCCAGAAGAACCAACAGATCCTAAAGAGGGGGAGCGCCTTTTTCATTCACAGATGTGGGTGAAGGGGACCCCGCTGCATTTTATTGTTGATAGTGGAAGCAAGAAGAACCTCATCTCAGTAGAGGTTGTCAAATAGTTTGGATTGTTGACAACACCACACCCGCAACCATACAACATCGGGTGGCTTTGCCAAGGATGAGATCTCCATGTCAGCCAACAGTATCGATTGTTATACGGAATCCAACCCTCCAGGGATGAGGTATTATGTGATGTTTCCCCACATGATGTTTGTGATGTTCTCTTGGGCCAACCATATATGTGGAAGCACCATGATATTTATGAGTCTCGACCCCATAGTGTCATTGTTACTTTGCAGGGTCATATCTATAGAATACCAGAGGTAATTTCGACTATTGTCCCACCTAAAAAGTGTTGCAAGGTAGTATCTCATACTACAAAATTTAGTTTTTTCACAATCTGTTCAAAAGGTGAACATAAGGATATTGCAACCACTGCAGCCTTAGCCCAAACACCTTATATCTAACAGAAGCAGGTCGACAAGGTTGCAACAAAGTGAAAAGATTCCTACTGCACACAGTCATATCATGTAGCCAGACTGTTTAAAAAGGTCCAACCCTTCCAACCACAAGTTCGTGACAACCTTCAACAAGCTAAGCAACGCAACTTCTCCAGCAACGCAAGCAGCTCACCAAGATTCAGACTCAGCAAACGCTTCCCCCTCTCCCACGAGAATTCAATGTAATGGAGACCATTACTTCCTGAGGAGGGAGGATTGATCTAGGTGGATATCAGTGGCCACCCACCTTTTCCAACTGTCTCAAAATAGTTTTCTGGCAATTTTGGTAATTTACTATTTTTAGTAGTTTTTCAGGTCCTGAACTTCCAGAGTCGTTTTGAGACCCTAAACGATGTTGTTTGGGAAAATGGAGAAAAACGTAGAACAAAGTTCAATGTTCCTCACACAAATGTTGTAGTCCTTGGATATATCTTTCTAATGGTGTATCGATCGCCCCAAACGAAGATCATATGCAAAAGTTACGCCCCTGGGAAGTTGATGTATCAACTAACCCCATCGGGGCCCACAAACCTTTTGGATTTTCATCTTCTGGGGTTAGAGTTTTGGATTTTCCTTATGTTAAAAAGGCCCTTAGAGCCTCATTGTAAAAATCATCTTCTCACGGATGTGAGTATCCGTCACATCTCTTCTCAGAGATGAGCTGCCACCATTCTAGTGAGTCTTTCACTATGTATTTTACAGTCTTTGTACATTTTCGCTCATTAATAGAAATTGTATTATTGTATCTTTGTGTTTTTGGTTGCATATCTAATACATTTATGTTATATTGTTGGATATCTGAGGTATCTCTGTATATTTATTTATTATATCTCTATTCTCATTTCGTGCCGAAAATAATCTGGATCAAATGCAACCTGAATCTGTCAGAAAAGATCCAGGGTCTTCATCTCCACCACTCTATAGTACGAATCTAACCATATGAATATAGGTGTTGAATTTGAACATGGTAGAAACCACTTGATTACCGGTCATTAGTGTATACTGTTAATAAGTGCGAGGGAAATCACCATTAATGTCAATGAATCCCAAGGTACACTAGTACAATCCAACGAATCTGAATCAATGAGATGAAGTCGAACACTCGGCGGAATCTTCCGATCAGGGGCCAATGATGAAAACCCACTGTCGAAAGCGAGGAAACCTGCCATTGAGGCATGCAAGTTCCAAGGTACCAATTAGTTTCTAAATCTAATTCCTGGATAATGATTTGAAGTCGACAGGAAAAGAATTGTCACTGGAGGGCCTTAATGTATCCCACATCAATGACACGAAATAGGTAACAATATTTGATGTAGATTAGAGTAATAGGTGATTCAGGACTGACCTAGGGATGACCGACACAATAGAATTCTTAAGGACTGTAGAGATGGTCGACGTAATAGAAGGCTTTCTAGGTTGAACATATTGACAACACGACAACTGTCTTGGAAACACTGACTCAACAACAGGGATCACAGACCATTGGGTAATCTTATAAAGGAGTATGATCAAGAGTCAAGTGGATTTTCCAACCTAGACACAAAGCGAGTGAAAGGGTAGTTGTTCAAAGGCGACTCTTCCATGGAATACAGGTTTAGACACATTTCTTTCCCAATTTTTCCCCTACCAGTTCTGGCGAGTACCTCTTTATTTTTACACAATCTTGAGGAGGATAACATATGCTTGAAATGTAAGCTCATCCTGTGGATGAGTCCCTTGTATTATGCTTAACGAACCCTAGGAAGGAGTGGTTCGGTCCCATATGGCCCTTTCGATGTTTGTTTTACGAGTCCAAAGAAAGAAAACTCAGGGTTTTTTCAGGTTTAGAGAGTCTGAAAATCACTTAAAGAAAACTCCAAAATGTCCTTTTTCATAAAGTAGTTTGATGAGATTGAAAAAGAGATAAATTATCACTCAACAAATGTGATTTCTAATACTTTAACGAGTGTGAAAAATGACAAGATCGCTCGAAAATCTTTTCATGTTTAGAGAGTCTGAAAAAAGCTTAAAGGAGACTCCAAGGGGTTCATTTTTCGTATAACCTTTACGAGTCCGAAAAAGTGATAAAAGTATACTCGGTTACATTCTCACGTATTTACAAGCACGAGAAAGAACAAAGACTAAGCTCAGTAACTTATTCTCATGTATTTACGAGCATGAGAAAGAAAAAAGACTAAGCTTGGGATTGTTTTCATTTTTACGCAAGCTTTAAAACAAAACAAAACTATGCTTGAGATAGATTTTATTTTTTCACAATCTTAAAACTAAACAAAACTATGCTTGCACCTGGTTTCATTTTTACACAAGTGTGAACCAGAGGAAACTATGCTTGAGGTAGCTGGTTTCAATTTTACACAAGCTTGAACCATAGAAAACTATGCTTGAGACTTCCCAATGCATTATCCATGGATGGTTGGTACTTAGCCCACAAATTTAGAATCTAGTGGCTTTAACTTCAACATGAAGTCCAAAGACTGAAAGCATTTCCCCCCAAGCTTCAGTTCATCCAACTACAGAGGAGAATGAAATGAAGCTTCAAATACTAGATGAAGGACTTGACTCAAACAGAGAGGGGGAAGTCATTTCATTTTTTAACGAGCTTGACGTAGAAACAAGAACTATGATCGTAGGCTCTGTTTCATTTTTTAACGAGGTTGCTACAGAGACGCAAAAACTATCCTCACAGCAGGTTTCATTTTTTAACGAGCTTGAAATAAGAAAACCATGCTCAAATATGGTTTCATTTTTTAACAAAGTTGCCACAAAGACGCAAAACTGTCCTCATAGCTGGGCTCATTTTTTAATGAGCTTGAAATAAAAAAACCTATGCTCAAAGATAGTTTCATTTTTTAATGAGCTTGAAATCAGAAAACCATGCTCAAAGCTGGTTTCATTTTTTAACGAGCATGAAATCAGAAAACCATGCTCAAAGCTGGTTTCATTTTTTAATGAGATTGAAATCAGAAAACCATGCTCAAAGCTGGTTTCATTTTTCAATGAGCTTGAAATCAGAAAATCATGCTCAAAGTTGGTTTTAGTTTTTAACAAGCTTGAAATCAAAAAATCATGCTCAAAGATGGTTTCATTTTTTAATGAGCTTGAAATCAAAAAATCATGCTCAAAGATGGTTTCATCTTTTAACGAGCTTGAAATCAGAAAATCATGCTCAACTTCTACTTAATCACGGCTTCCAAGAGGACAGTGCTCTGGAAGGACACCGTGTCAAGGGACAAAACTCGGTCATGGCTTCCAAGAGATCTTCACTTGATGGAAGAAACACGCTCTGGAAGGAACACATGTCGAGGGTCGTGAGAGGGGTAAGGAGGTCAGTCTCCAATAGCCCTACCGAAGAGATCACCATGTCAACTACCGGATCCAAGTCATAAGACATTGGGCATACAACAAGAGGCTCATATTTATCGGAAACTGAAGGCATGGGAGACAACGCCACATAATTGAACTGTGGTAGGGGTGATACCGTCTGCATATAAGAACTGTGTAGGCAGGTCATTGAGTCAGGACCAACGAATGAAAGTTTATCAATAGTCAGAATTCTTCCATCACGAGGGAAAGATATCACACGAAAAAGAGGGGACACAATAGCTTTCATGGCATAGACATAATCTTGCCCAAGGAGTAAACCGAAATCTAAGGGATCTTTGACTACCATGACGTCAATAACAATAGTTTTCCCTCCCAAAGTTACAAGAAACTGAGGAAGGAGCCCTAAAGGTTGATTGATTCTTCTGTTAAAAGATAACATAATTTGCGTAACCGACACAAGCTGAGTATTACCCAAAGATTTCCAAGCAATAGACGACAAAATACTAACAGGTGAACCTTCATCTATCAGCGTCTAAGGAACATCCCGACCACAAAACTGTACTGTAATATTGAGAGGAATGTGAGAGGGAAGACGAGGTCCAGTTAGCACACCCCAATTAAAAAGGATGGCCTCATTACTTGGAGGGGGTTCCATGGGAGAAGGAGGACTACCCCCCGACATGGTAGAGTCGGTATCAACGAGAAAAATGTGGGCGGTATCGGGTTTACTCTCAAGTGGGACAGTAGGATCGACCGATGACGAGATCAGATAAACCACTTGGGTTTCATTCTCCAAGGGGAGAATGAGGTCGATGGGTGGAAACAGATTGACCGTTTGGGTTTCACTCTCTAACGAGAGAGTAGGATTGACCGAGGATGGGATTGGATCGACCGAGGATGGGATTGGATCGACCGAGGATGGGATCAGATTGACCGATGAAGGGGCCAGATTGATCATTCCATTAACTACAAGTGGGTTGAGAGTAAGCTTGCGATAAGCAGCTGGAAGTTGAGGCTGTGAAATGTTCATGTCTTCTAGGAATTTCAAGGCTTCGTCCATATGAGGGAAAAGGTGAGTTAGATGACCCCTTTTGCATAACATGCACGGGAACTTAACTCTACTTTTCTTCTTCCCAACAGTATCTTGGCTAGTTGATGGGAGGTCATCAACATGTTGTTTAGAGGTTCATGACATGGGTTGGCGAGGGTGTGTAGACCATGCTTCTATAACTTTGGATAGACCAGGGAAATCCTTACAAATCTTGCAAGGGTACTTGGGCTTATGGCCCACGGGTTGTTTGGGTGATCTTGGAATCATCAACACTCCCAACACGATTGACAGTAACTAGTTTCTTTCCAACATGTCCGACAGTGGTTGGAAGTTTGGACCCTTGCTTATTTTTCTTCTTCTTATTCTTCCTTTCCTTATTCTTCTTATCCACCGAGTTACTAGCTTCGGAGCTTTCACTCAACAAAGAAGATGAAATGAAAGAAGACCTTGCAAGTGAAGAAGGCAAAGAAGATCTTACTGGTTAAGACAATGAAGAATCAAAATGAGGTTGATTCTCTTGGGGGGAAGTGCTTATGAGTGAAGCACTTACTGCATTCGGGATTACCGGAGTGGAAAACAACCACACCAAAAATCCAATTGTGAGACCTAGAAGGCTCAACGTAGCGATGTGAGGAGGACCAATGTTTCCGTAAGAAGGAAAAACAAAGGGTTCCCCTGGAAAAGGGGTTCCTTCATTGGTCGTTTTAGAAACTGATTCCATTAAGTAAATATCCAATCTAGAGTCCACTAGGGAAAACAACCAACACACGCTAAAAATCTAGTAAGCAAGCAAGCAAACAAAACCTTCTCACAATGAATGCACTAGTTGGTGATGAAATCCAACATCATGGGAACAATGTGAGAAAGGGTTGAGATAGAGCGGGTGGAAAAGTTGCGTTCACGACCTTCTTAATGGACTTACACCCTGGTGCAATCCCCCACACATAATCGTGCGTATACCCTCCAAGGAGCCCAAGTGAGTTTGGCCAACATCGATTCTAGGTACCATGAAGACTTGCCCCTGCACAATCACCTCATCTAAAGACCCTAAAGAGATAGGCCACTAAGGTTACCAATTATTACAGTTATGCCTGGGGAAACAATCGACAGTCCGATCCACGTGCAAAGGCAGGGTATCTAGCCCGAAATCAACTTGAAAGGCTTCCACTCATCATTGTGGGTATACCTCTCAAGCGACCCCAATAATACGCGAAATCTCTACACCAAGACCAACAAAGTAGGGTGATTAACTCTGCCAGTCTCAATGTGACCTCGTGATTGACCCTTGTGTGAGAAGGGCTTCCCAGGACAAAATGTAATAAGTGAATTTTGTCACTCCCTAACTCAAGATTCTATGTTTGTTCACAGCTTTGGAAAGTTATCTTTCACACCTATTCCAAATCCCTACAACTAATCTAATGTAGGTTTGCTACCAGAAAATATAAAAATGTCTAATCAATTTTTATAAGCACTTTATTTTTAAGGATGTTGTTACTCAAAAGGAAGATGGTGATGACAATATGGTGTTTTAACCGACTAGAAAATTATGCAAAGAGATGAAGATGCAATCCTTTCATTTCGATGAAAGATATGCTACAAGAAGGAGAAAACATTTATCATTCCCAAATGTACAATGTCTCAAAATTTTACTATACTCATCAATATCAATATTTTCAAGAAATAAGACAAATAGATTGTACACCAATACATGATTCACGTCCTCTGACCATGAGCGAGAATTGTTTTTAAGAATCCAAGACCAAAAATGCCAAAAATCATGCAATTTCGCTACTTCAAATGCAAGGATGCCCCCAATATAATGCAAACCAAGAAATAATATTTTTGTTTTAAAGATAGCTAAAAGAAATAACAGATCTATATAAAACAAAGAAACCCAAACAAATTTTCTCTTTTAACACGAATTATTCAATAAAAGAAAAATAAGTTCTTTCACCAAACAATTCTAAAGAAAAAGAAAGCTTAGTAACTGAAAGACACTCAAAGTAAGAGACCAAATATTTAAAAATGAAACAAAGAAAAGATGGCTCAAAGCAGGTTCAAAGTTGTCAAGCAGACTGTAAACAAATCATAATCAAACCCAAAAATTCACCCCAAAACCAAATCCAAGATCTAGGCAGGGAAAATGACCAAAAACAAATTTTTCCACTGTCTCCGTAGGCTAGAACACTAGCACAGTGCATAAATCCTTGATCGCTGCAGGCCAGAAATGGGTAGGGTGCGGAGTTTCTGCACTGGTCTAAACAGGTAGGGTGCAGAAATCCTAAGCGTTGCACTGTCCCTCAAAGTAGGGTGCGGAAATCAGACAAAAATGGAAAAAATTAAAAATGAAAAAGGTTTTCCAATGAAGTTTAACAGTCAGAGAGTCAAGCTCGATCTCCCAGTGACTTAGAAAACAGAAACCAAGCAATCAAAGAAAGAAAGCAAAACAAACTAGGAAAACAATTTGTTCCCCAGTGGAGTCGCCAATTTTGTTATTGGATAAAATTGGTAAATGCGGACATAAACTAATATCCCTAGATCCACCTAGATCTAGAACAAAACAAGATAGGTCATGATGCTTTCCCTAAGTTACAATCATTGGATTTACTACCAAAGAAGGAATGAATGACATACCTTAATATATCGCTTCCTTATATATCTATTGTCCCTACTTCACTCCGGTGCTCTTGTGAAATTAGATTTGCAATGACACAACCAACCAAAGTGAAAGCAACAATAGTAGATTCAATGAAAACTTAAACATGTGATCAAGGATTCATGTAATAAGATGAGAATGATTTTATGAGAAAGAAACATGCCACTGTATTATATAATGTGGAAGAAAGATACAACTAGATGCCTTGATGTTGTCAGGTTCCTTCCAACAATTCCTTTCTTCCCACACACTTCTTTCTCCAAGGATTCTGAGACCATGGATCTGATAGCTACTCACAATCTATCTTGACAAAGCAAAGCTCAAAGCCACTCTAACCAAGCTAACAATATCAAGCCAAAACAACTCAAACCCTCATCAAGCTCAATCTCAATCCAACCAACTTTCTCCATGAGAGCTCCTCTCCTTTTATAAGTTGAAGAGGATAAGGTGAGGAGGTTAGGATGATCCCACTAAATCATGAAAGCGAGTAAGATCCAAACCATTCAGAGGCCACCTCACCATAGAATCTTCTCCTTCTAGATGCATCGAGAAAATGCTCATTTTTCCCACATACATATGCCACTTCACCCTAGATGTAATGCAACCTACAGAAACTCCACAACCTAGCTATAGTGAAACCTAAGGAAATCATGCATTTTCGCACCCTGTATATAGAGCAGCTTGTGGAAATCCTCTTTAATAGGGTTTTTATAAAGGAAACTACAACTTCTTCTCTCAAGGAAAGTTCTTCTCCCTTCTTTCTTCAGAAATTCAGGTCACTGACCCCTCTGAAGGAAACATATAGGTTTACATCATTAATGGTCATAAGGGTGATGAAAATCATGTGTAACAGTTGATCCACCTCCTCAATCATGATCAACTGAAGAAGGGACGCATTTTATTCCTTTGTGTTTAGATGGGGGATATGCTATGTAATTTTATTGATGGAAGACGATCTATCAGAGCAAGGTTTTGTGAGGAGATCCTTGTAATAGTTGACCATATCCATTCCTATTCCTTCATGATCCATTATTGGCTATCCTTAATAATTTTCCAATCTAGTAATGTGGTTGATGTGCCTACGATGAATCATGGAATGATATAATAATTTTGAATTCTTCTCACCTTCCTTTAGCCACTGAACACAAGATGTTTGGCACCAGAGGAATTCTTCTTGAACATAGTGATCCTCCGATTGCTTCTTCTCTTTGGCCTACAATTATTCGGTATTTCCATGAGTGGTGAGTTGCTACTAAAATTCCTTCATTTTTTGTTCTAAGTCTCTTTGAGCTTGGAATATATTTATGAATACTCTCTTGTTCCACTCCTTGAGATGTTTCTTAAAGTTTTTTAAATTTTTCTAAAATCGATACATTAAAGTTCCATGGTGTACAATGCCCTTCTCCCACCACTTTGGAACATTCTCCTAAAAGTTTGGATGAGATAACCAGGACTTTTCAAACCGGAAGGGTTTGCATTTGGGGGAACTCATAGTGTCTATTCATAATTGTATGGGACAATGATATGAGCCCATCATTGGAAGAATGTAGGATTCCATCAATAGACCATCAAACATTAAAGGCTTTGATATGAGGAAGCATTCTAGTTTGCAGGCGCTATGTTGGGAACCTTGATCTTTTTTTCGACCAGGTGTGGATGCCATTGAAATACTCTATATCCACTAACTTAAGAGACTAAATAACCCTCTTAAATCCTTCACTTTCAATTTCTATGTGCTAGATTTCCCCGTGTTTTTATTCCAAGGAAAGAATGATGTTGAAATTGCATCCCAAAATCCAGCATTTATCCCAAATAAGGTCGCATGGACCTTCCAAGTTATGCAAAAAAGGCCCTTTTTCCAAGGGTGTTTGTAACACCCTGTTTCCCCCAGAGTGTAAATATAACTGAACTGGCCAAGGACTATGGAAAAACTCATAAGTATGAATATGTGATGTAAATGGACCCGCAGGAAGAGGTCAATAAATGTAAATAACAGTTTGAATTTATTGCAGAACTGCTGAGAGGGGATGTGCAGAAAAGAGACCACGATGGTGGTGGAGGGCACCTTGAAAAAGGGGCGTTAACTTCCACCAAGAATTAAATACCGTATTTGGACTCCACTGGCCCGGAGAACCAAAAGCGGCTCGCTAGCCCTGAAATAAATGCCTTGCAGGCTGGCAGGTTGATGGCTTGATGAGGGATGGGGAGGTGAACCGCCTATCCGTAGAGCCATCATGACTGACCAGCGCGAGGGTAATCGTGCCACACGCAACCTCGCGAGAGGATAAGGCGTATGGCAGAAGCGATTGAAAAGGGCAGACGCGAGGGGAACTCTGGCAATTTTTTCTATGCAGAGTGGTATGTGACGATTGAAAGAGAGCCCGAGCGAGAAGACTCGTAATTTTCTATCTGAGTGAGTGATCGCGAGAGGAAAGGATTACAGCCGACTCTGGGCATGGCAGACGAGCGGTCTCGGGACATCGATGGTCTTCGAGGGTGGCTAGTAGTGCAAATCCGGTAGAATTAAGCTAAGCCTTCTGAGTTGGGTGAAGCGAGCACCCTCTCAGTTACTCCATTGTTGAGATTTCCGATAAGTATTTTGCTTATATTGCATCTTGAAATATATATTGTCACATATGTTCATAGACTTGTGAAATTGTAAATATCTCCTGTGTAAAAATATCTGTACAGTAATTGATAAAGAGGAGTAGATATTGGCTCATAGAATGTGAAATTATAAATGACTCCCGCACAAGAATGTTCGCGTTGAGCTGATATGAATGAATTGATATATATAGCACCAAAATCGTGCTTGACTCACGTTGATAAATGAATCTAACCATGCCCAACCATTCTCGGGAAACTATCTCCCTTTACTGCTTTCGAGAATGCCGGTAGAATCTCTTCACCGAAGGTTCCCTCATGGAAAAGTTCTGGGAACCGAACAAGGACAAACATACGAGCCTTATTCACCACGAGGAGGAACGATTTTATTAAGGTTCAAAGGTGGTAGTGTTGTGAGAAGTGACAAATCGTGGATGAGATCTCGTCGAAGGAACCATAGTCATTCACCGTGGGTGTAGCGAAAATAGCAGCGAGCGTTACATACCTTGCCAACAAGTCCTCATCATGCGTGAACAGCGAGATTCACGACCATTAGATTGACGAAAGTAACGCAGGCGTTACATACCTTGCCCCTTCGTCCTCTATCATCGTGAGCAACGAGAAATTGGGATCGTAAATCCCAAGACCCGAAAGAACGAATCTAGACCGTTGGATCTCGGTCCAAGTTACTCGTCGGCCGTTGGATCTGGAGAAGCCGCACAGGGGTTAAGCGTAGGGGTAGGCGTGCGAGGAAGTGATCTGAACCGCTAGATCTTAAGACCATAGTCCCGACAACCGTCGGATCTCGAGAAGTTGCGCCGGAATTAAACCCTAGTGTGCAGAGAAGGAATCCTAGCCGTTGATCTCGGCAAGACACGTGTTAGCATCCCGGAGAAGTCATCGGGATATCAAGGTCATCGGGGTTTAGTCAAGGCAGAGAATCGAGACCTGGTGATTCTCGAAATCCCGAGAAAAGGATCTCAACCGTTGATCTTGGTAGGACGTGTGGCAGGAGATCTGGGTGAGTCGGAATTTGGAGCATCGGGTTTTCCAAAGGCAAGAAACTCTTGCATACAGGAATCGCGATCCGCGATTTCCCGACGCGATCAGAACCGTTAACCTGAGGGACGCGTGTCCAAGGATCCTGAAGAGATCAGGGTTTGGCATTTTGGGATTCTCGGTGACAAGAAACTCACGACAGGAGGAGTCGCGAAATCCTGAAACGCGACAGTCCCACAGTCATAGCACTCCAGTGGAGGACGGGTGTCACTCCATGCCATCATAAGGAGTGTGGGCCATAGGCGCCAGAACAAGGGACAGGTGTCGGAAGATCAAGCTTGGCCGTGAGTCAACGCCAAGTGGCATCGGGGATCGGAGGATCGGAATTTGCGAAGGCCTGTGCATCGCGACATCATAAACCCCGAAACCCCGATGGGTAGCTATAGAGCTGCGGACATATGGTAGCAGGTCCTATGGACCGGGAGCTGAACCAAGAGAGCTAATGCGTAGGGAGCGCGTCGGAATTCGGAGGATCGCGAGTCTTGGGGGTGAATGAATTTTGACACTAGAAACCCCGAATCCTGATATTGAACCAAGGATTGGCATTTCGCTAATGCAGGTTTCTGGAGATTTCTCATTTGTGGGAGATTAACCCCCAATTTTTTTTAAAATTACGATAGTGGGTGTGTTACAGTGTTTGCGGGCCGTAAACATTCATGACGATTCCCTCTTTATTAGAGCCAAGTGACCGATAAGTGGAAGAGATAGTCCATTTTGTTGAGTAGAAGTTGTCAAGAAGAACTGTTGATGGATTCCATATGATAGCAATCCCCACGAAGTCTCCTCCAGAGTCATTGTATGCATGACTACTATGCTTCCAATAGTTTGAGAAAATGTTGGTAGCTTCCTCCCCTACATATTTGGTTTCCTGTAGAGATATAATGTCCAAATTCTCTACTAAGATATTGCTTCGAAGTGTTTGTTGCGTGGACCTTCCATTGAGGCCTCTAACATTCCATGAGATAATATTCATGAGGAATATGGAGGAGTAATAGGAAAGAATCTCTCAGTGAACTTTTGAATTTGTCCAGAATTTATCATATATCTTCCTACTTCTCATATTAATTGTTGGGTAGACTTTCTTCCTCTCTTTTTTTCCTCTCTTGGTGATTTTCAAGCCTCACAGCATGGATATAGAGGAATTCCAAACCCCACCCATGATCTAGATGTCGCTCCTATTGTGGAGTTTAGATAGACTTTATGGACTTTTCACAGTTGTTCAGGTGGTAGGGAGGATAGTTCCTTCTTGCGATAAGTTTATTCTAATTGCACCAGATCAATCTCAGCTAGTTTCCCTTCATCCAATTATATCTCCATGTCGTCTACCTGATCTTCATTGAGAGGAACATGATTTGGATTGGCTTTGATCTTCTCAAATATTGGCTCCAAGATTTCCTTGGATTTTCCCTAGGTATTGTCTCCACTCAATTGGGTATGGATTATAGTTGGATATATATATTTTGGAAGTTGATTAAGGATCTCAAAAAAATTACTAGTTGAAGGGCCCTTGGGAGGTGTTGGGACAGATTTTTTCTGAGACGGTTTCCGCTTCACTTGAACTTGAACGAAACCATCCTTGGAATTTTCAAAGGCAGTTGTTGCAGAGATGGGAGGGCCATTGAGTGAGAAGTATCTGTAAACATGACCATACTCATGACACTTTCTGCACCGAAATGGAATGTGCTCATAATCTATGGTTTGAATCCATTCCTTGTCATGATATTCCAAGCATATACATCTTGGTAGAGGCTTTGAGAATTTCATATAAACATAGATTCAAGCATAGGAAGTATAATGACGTTGATGTGTAGATTTTGTTGCCTTGACATAGATCCCCAGGGTGTTACCAATCCCAACCAAGATTTCTCCTACCCAAAATTTTTGAGTGAGCGAGTAGATTCTAATCCAAACGAGGGAATAAATAAAATCTTCTTTCATCGGGATAAAGCACTCTATCCAGTATCACAGATATATCCCGACTGAATTAAAGAAATAAGGCCCATTCTCGAAGATTCGATCCTTGTCCTCCAAATTTTGATAAATCGCTATGAAGAAACCCTTCTATCCTAGTTGAAGGTCATAATGACCCTTAGGTTGCCACTAGGTATTCACCCATCAGATTAAATCCTTCTCAGATAGCCAAAGCCCTAGAAATTTACCTATGACAACATGATCCCTCATGTATTGGGTTTGTTCTTCTACTCTGACTGAACTGACTACATAACTGGGCACTGCAGTGGCTTGAGGAATGCATTTACCTGGTTCCCATTCCTTAGCCACTTTTGGATGGGAGGAATCGACTTCAATCTCCATTTCCTTTCCCTTGGTCAACTCCTCCTAATACACTTGGTTCCTAAGCTGCAGTGGTGGCTCAAAGGGGGGACACGAGCTAGAGGATCTTGTGTTTTCACTAGTGACTGCATTCCTGTAAGAGGGGGCTTGCACCCCTTCCTCTTCAACCATTGTTTTGGACCAGGCTTAATCCTTGGAAACTGGATCTATGCCGAATCGAAAGAAGGATGAATTTATCAGGAACCCTAAAGCTTCAATAACATCAAACTCTAGCAGAGTTGTTCCACGCCTATAAATCTATCAATATTTTTTATAAAATATTGAGTAAATAAAAATAATAATTATTTAATTTTGGGAAGATTATTAACGAACTACAACTTTGTGGTTATCCTAATTTATCAATCAGGTTGTAGGATAATCACAAATGAATCTTGGTTATCTATTTGACAGTTTTAAAGATGAAATATTATCGATGTTGAAGAAAATTTCTTCACATCCGAACACAAACCTTATTAGTCCCGCAAGGATACTATAGCAATCGATATCAGATTAACCTTATATTAATTATAGTTTGACTTTTAAATATTTTAGTTTACTTTTTCCTTGAGAGGATAGATGTATTGGTTTATACCCACCCATAAGTCACAATGTTAGATGTACTCATTAATGGATAAAGCATGTGTTTTTTTTAATGTTGGATGTACTCATTAATGAATAAAGCATGTGTTTTTTTATATTGGATGTACTCACTAATGGATAAAGCATGTATTTTTTTTTATAATAAAATAACGTTGAGTTGTTTTTATGTAAATTTTTTCCCTTTATGTCAATTGTGGCACATTTAAAGAGATAAAAAATGAATAAGTGAATTCAATTCAATTTCCTTAATTGATATTCTGTAAATAATATTATTTATATTTATGAAAAACTGAAATATGCAAAATGCAAATATTAAAATGTCCATTCTTCAATTTATAAATAATAGATAAAGGTTTTAATTAAAGTAATATTCAATATCAATTTAAATAAAAAAATAACTTTTTAAATTGTAAAAACTTGAGGAAAGCTTACACTTCTAAGGATTTTACCTATTTACTTTAAATTCAATTAAGTCAAGGTGGTTAATTGGATAATGATTTCATAATCCTTATAAATGAAAAAATAAAATCAAAAATGGTAAAGGTCTCTGCCCAATTGGATAATGATTTCATAATCCTTATAAATGAAAAAATCAAATCAAAAATGGTAAAGGTCTCTGCCCCTCTTTAAAACGCCATCTAAATTAGAGATCTTGACCTGAAATTTCCCATTATTCTTAAAGCGGGGGTCTGATTGAGGATTCCCCTATTTCACTATCTTTCCGATTCAATGGGAAGGAAAGGGGAGCCCCGGAAAGAAATGCTAAGGCGTTTAGTTCGCTCGCCACTTCAATGTACTCTACAGCTGACGAGGCTGCTGGCAGGGCAGGTTTATTCACCAGGTTTTTGCAATCCATAGGCGAATTCTCGTTTATCACATTAAAGATTGATGTTGATCCCGCTACGTGACGAAAGGTCGATCACCAGAGTTCGTTAGAATTCGATCAACGAGGATAGTTTCTTACTGAAATGAACTTCCCGGTATGGAAGGTTGGGACCAATCGAGCAAGTCAAGTATCCTCCTTTACAAAAATTCTTCGCCTTTAAGCAAGCGGCATATCATTCCCCTGTAAATTTAAGTATTTTACGGGGCTCCCGACTTTCAAGTATGCAACCCCGGAGAAGGAGAAACAAAGACAAGTGGGTGAAACTCATAGTCAGGAAGCTCAGCCCGAGAGTCCCTCAACCAGTAATCGGCCCAGAAACCGAGCTGAAAGATGAATTATGGTCAAGGATTGTCATTTGCATTAATATAAAAAACTCTTCCACCACTTCTCCATTTGAGAAAGCTCTTTCATAAACTATTAACTAATAATGTGACTGCAAAGAGGTACTTGATGTAGATGGAGGTGGGGTGAGTAAGGGCAACTTGATGATACGTGACTGTTCTGCTAGTCCAGGATGATCCTCCTGAATGGTGCCAGGGTCTTCCTTCCTCGTTCAATCTCTCGAATAATATTATCTTCTTCATCAGTATACTCTGGCACATATGTGTCCATTACTAGACTGAGAGCATCAGGCTTGCCTCTTGAAGTATCTTCGATGCATCTGGCTCTTCTGCAGCAGAGGAGGCTTCTTCTGAGCTTTGTAACAACTTGGCCTTCCTGGCCCTTTCCGAATCTTCTGCTCCAACATCTTCAATCTTTCTTTTTGGCTTTTTGTCTTCAGGAGGAGCAATTAACAATGGTAATGTGCGGGCACAAGTCCTATAGTAATATTGACAATCTTCCCTCCTATTGTTTTAAATATTAGTATACCACCGGGAGAGGAAGAATGGCTCGTTTGACAAAGGAGAGCGAGGAGAGCGTAATTACATATATAATTAATGACTGGAAGAAATCCATTTTGTTTCTGAAATAATCTGGTCGGACCCATTTGAAGAAGAAGAAAGAGGGCTTTAGAATCACTCTTTGAGGTACGAAGTTGCTCGACCAAAGGGTTTGAACGCTCACCCCAATCCCTTGGGTGAGGGAGAGGGGAAGAAAGATAGGGGAGAACCTTCCCTTCGCTACGAGAAAGGTATCAGTCAAGGCCCGGTCAACCCTTGCTTATAGGGGTTCAGGATCATCGGGTGAAAATGAGAAAGGGTTAATAAGGATTCTCTGTCCTTCCAACTTGCTTGTCCTGATTAACCCGAAAATGAAGAGTTGGCCTTTTCAGGTTACTACTTCGGACTATCTTAAGGCCTTGAAAGGAAATTCATTATGGTTCTAGGTATACCAGGTCCTTACTGGTCTGCTTCCTCTTCAGCAGGTAGAGTGGGTCCTGCGCCTTTCCGGGTTGGGATAACCTCAAGGGAGAACCAACCTCAAGGGAGAACCTCAATCAAAAGGGAGGGAATTGAGGGAATAAAATGGTGGCTGGAAGGGTCCTTTCAGTCAGTCAGGTAGGTCTTGAGCGGAAGCTCACCCTTATAGTTCTACCCTTCTAGCTCTGCTTTCATGCATGCTTGTAAGATATAATAACCTCGCTCTCCTTTGTCAAGCGAGCCATCCTTCCTCGCCCGACCTCACCTTCCGATGTCAGGTGAGCCATCCTTCCTTCTAGCTTTTCTCTTCTCTGGGGTATAATGTTTCGCTCAAATCAGGTCCTGATCTTATCGATGCTATCAGGGTCAAGTGTCCCTTCACAGTGATCAAGACTTGACCTACCTGAAAGGTATTAAGGGGTCATGGTAATAGTCTAGTCTAGTAATAACAGGAGAATAACGAACGATAGCGGGGTAGAGTAATTGGTCGACTCGTCAGGCCTTAATATTATTATGGGGCCTGAAGACTGCAGGTTCGAACCCTGCCCCCACCTCCCAAAATGATATCTAGCACAGGGTCGTAAAGTAAGGCCCTTTCTTCCCAGTCCTGATTCACCCTCCCTCTCATTTTTCATTGAGGGGAATAAATCATAGTACCTTTCCCTTCTTAAGAAGGGCAGGACCTTACCGCCCACCTGAAATCTATTCCCGAACCTACCTCATTTTCACCCGGTAAGTAAGCTAGCTTTCGATCGATATTTCCCCACAAAACTGAGCTGAGTTATTGGCATTGGCACTAGCACTGGCACTAGAATTAGCCCCTGTTTGATTCATTATTATTAGCAAGCAAAATTGAGATATCCGGATCAATCACGGACGGATGTAACGAAGCTCCCTTCTATCTACTCCTTTTTTGTGACAGGGATGCTCCTCCCATGCTACTGCTGAAGAACCAAATTCATGTCACTCTTCGATTTTTCGTCGATTCATTCACACACACATTGATTTCTTTATTGTAGGGGCTGACTGCCGGCTGGAAGTTGTATGAGCCGTAACGTCCACGTACGGCTCTGTGAGAAGGTGGACGGAAATGGCCTTGTTGTACCCTACTCTCATCTTCGATGGGGTCTGCTCCTTCTTTTCTAGGGGAGTATGCCAATATGATCTTAATGAGGTGTGGAGCTTTGCATCTGACATTCGTTGGGCCTCTGCCGTCGGGAGCTAGCGTCCCCGGGCCTTACTTGACTGAGCAGAGCTCTTTGAGGGGAATAAATATAGGGCCTACCTTCCTTTCAGGACCTTCCCCTCGCTGCACCCCATTCAAGTAAGTAAAAGGTTGAACCTGTTCCAGCCTGATCCCAACCCAGTGAAAACCAACCTTTCAAGGCCTTATGTACTTATTTCCTTGGCCTCGGATACCTCGAAAAAAGCAGGGTAGGGGGTTTACTTCTTCGCTTCATGACCTAAGGGTTGATAAGGTAGGTAGTTAGCTAAGAATTCACGTTCTCTCCATTGGCCTATTTTCTTCGATGGCGGCCCGTTGGTCTTTAATCTAAAGATCCTAAAATTTGATACAGCGAAAGGTCGGGCGTTGGTCAATACTTACACTAAGGTATGCTTGGCAAGGCGGGCCAAGGAAGGCCAAAGGCCTTAGTGACAATACGGCCGGTACAATACTTCGTTCTAGGTGGACCCATTTGAAGAACTTGAAAGGTCCTTGTCCGATGCGGACAAGCGGCTTTCGCTCCTTTCATTTATTTCAGGTCAATACTTCGAAGACTTGTCCTGATTAACCCTTATCTAACGAATGAAGAAGTCCTCTTTTCAGATCAATACGTCGGACAATAAGGCAGGCCTTGAAAGGAAGGATATCTTATTTGATTCTGGGAATCTTGGTCATGGGTCAATCCTGGAGCAGGTAAGGTCCCCGGCCTTATCCGGTCCTGAAAGGCCGGCCTTACTGGGTTAGTCCTGACTGCGCCGGTCAACCCTAGAGCAGTTAGGCAGGTAAGGTCCTGTGTCGGCCGGTCTTACACAAAATAAGAACCTTTAAGTATGAGGGGAAGAAAGAAGAAAATAGTCTGAGGAAGAAAATAGTATCCTAACTGTGCTGGCCCTATATCTATTCCCTAAAGGGTTGCTTCGCAGAGCTAGCGAAAAAGAAGAACCAGGACATTTTTTTGCAGTAAACCCCTCCGGGTGATCCGGAGAAGACTAGTGGTAGGTGGTCCCGCGAAGCTTTCGGAGAAGGGTAGCCTAGTGTGTAAGCACAACAATGAAGGCGAACCCTCGGACGACCCATCTAAGATTAGGGTGGAGATCCCAAGTAGTGGTGACCTTGTAACTCTTCCACCTATGCATGTACCGAATGCTCATACGGGGAAGTGCACTCCTGGGTCTGGAACCAGGGAGGGTTGCTCCGAGAAAGACTTTCCTGTCCACTCCAGGGGGTGCGGACACACCTGCGCGGATTGCAGGTGACGGTGACAAGAATGGCGGGGAAGTTAACAGTACCCGACGACATCCAGGGATGAATGTAGACCCATCGAACAGGGATAATCATTCCGGTCCCGGGGGAGGATACTCACTCATTGATTATGAAGTGGTAGAACCAGTGGCCCTATCACTGGCAGGAGGCGAAGCGTACCCACCCATTTACTGCTTGCTGCTATTGCGAAAACACTGCTACTGGCGTCCCCCCTTACTCAGAGGATCAGGTCTAAACCACACCCGACTCGCTCCGAGATGGGAAAGAAGAGGCCTAAGTTCACCTAACTCAATGTTGTCGATGATATGATCGTCATGAATGGCGACACTGTTAGGCGTGGTCCTTCTGTTGAAGGGTTCTAATGCATCATTAAAAATACAGTTTCTAAACGATGTGTAATTTATTTCGTTTGAAAAGAATCGAGATCTCAGGGAGGCAAGGTGTCATAGGGAAGGTTAGGAGGACAAGGTGTAGTAAGGTTGGATTCTAGGTATGAGGTCTGAGGCATAGGTTCCAAAGGCTAGTCCCAAGGCAGAGTGAAAGTTCCCAAGTAGTGCATAGGCTGTAGGTTCTAGGTATGATTATTGAGGTTAGGTCTCGAGGTCCTCTCGGTGCAGTTCCGTTCAGTAAGCCGCTACCGGTCACGGGTAACACATCATGCCCGGTAATATCAGTTGTAAGAGTAATTGGTGCACCCACCTCACTCACATTTATCCTTATGGGGGATTTCACGTCAATGGACTTGTTGCATTTGGACTTATTCAGTGAACGTCTTTCTGTAATGGCTTAAACTGTATGGAATGGATGAAAAACTGAATGGCTTTAACAAAACGTGTCTGCTTGAATGAACCTCCTATCTGTGTGCCGTATCCATGTGCCTACCGTGTGCTTGTGCCGTAAGCCGTATCCGGAAGCCGTAGTTGTTAGCCGTCCCAACTTTGTGCCTGCCCCGACCAAACACTATGGCAAGTTACCATATGGGAAAAACCTTAAGGCTATTACTACTTACCTTATTACCTGAAGTTAAGTCTTACTTTGCTTTTTATTTAGAATAATGGGACATATTAGAATAATTCATAGATTGTACTTTTCTTTGTGTAAGCGTGTAAGCCTATTTCTTTCAAAGGAGACAACTTCTAGCTTATTCGATGTAGCTCAACTTTCACTTATGCTCAGCTTTTGAGTCAGTCCCCTAATTTCATAATTTAATATTCAAATAAGGTGCGACGCTTGTCCTTGCGCTCGGAAGAGCAAGCGATGAATCCCTTCCTCAAGCAAGGAATCAATATATATTCTATCTATATCGGTGGAAATATGGAATGGAATGGAATGAGAATATTACATCTATCACACTGATAACCCTCCTATCTCTTATTATTAGAAAAAGGAAACAACTTTAGACACTAAGGCAAGTGTCCGACTTACTGTACAGACTAAGGTACAGACTAAGGCTTGTTTCTGGAGCTAGTACCAGAAGAAGTCTCTATGGGGTTGGCAAGTAGTCCATAATACTAAGGCTTTCACGGCAAGTCAAGTGTCCATGGAACTAAAGCTTAGACTAGAAGAGCTAGTCTATTATTAATAAGGCGGCTACTACAACCCACCCATCTCAAGAACTAGCAGATTTGTAGCCCTAGACCACTTGATTTATGAATGCTTAGTGAGTAGGTCTATTTAGTTTTTCGGGACAGACGGGCCAATGAGTACTTACTTGTTAGGAATTCAGACAGACTACATTGCTAGGAGGAACTTTAGTGAGATGCTTGCCTTAATTAATGGGCTTGTTTGAGCTGGCTCTGGCTGGCACTTACTTAGACCTTGAGTATTCACTTGATCAGCCTACACTGGCTCTGGCTGGCACTTACTTAGACCTTGAGTATTCACTTGATCAGCCTACACTTACGTGCATGCCTATATACCTTTAGACTTTACTTACCGCTTCACCTTAGTTTATCGAGGCGAGGGAGGGTCCACATATGTTTTATATACGTAATTACTATGCGTACGGAAAAGTGGTGTGGCTCCGCTAAGCAATTTTTTCTGGTTCTCTAAATAGAAATGCCATTTATCAAACCTGGTGGAGGATTCGATCGGGGGTAAAGTCATCTAACCTACCTCTTTAGGAACCAACTTCAGACTTAGAACTTGAATGCTTCTATATTTACTGCCTTCCTGCTTTTTTCCGAAAATACTTTGATGGCTCTTCGCTTCGCGCCTTGACTTTCTTGAACCTTCCCTCCAACAAGACCTTGAATGGCTTCCTTCAAAATTGAATCACCCATTGGCCATTGACCCAAACCGCCAACACCTTTTGGAAGTAAGTATTTTCGCTTTTTATAAGCCTCTTATCAGGGATTGATAACCCCTAAATCTGATTTTAGAATTAGGAAAAGCCCCCCAGCTTGGTTGATCTATTTCCAGAATGTGCCTATAACATTCCTTTCCTGGTTCCACTACCTCCCTACCTAATGACCTTAACTTAGTAATTGGACGCGCTTGCTTTGGCACTTTGAACATTGCTATTACCTATGGAAAGAAGCCTACACGATTAATGGAAGTGTGTTACACATGTTGTTGGATCACACAACCTCTAGTAACACCGCTACTTTAACTTAAGAGATCAAATGATATGAGTGGGAGTTGACACTTAGACCTTTCATATTCTCTTTAGAAGCCTACGTTTATTATGTGAATACTTTGCTTACCCAACCAACTTAGTTGATTGATGGATGCCCCCTGCACCCATTGATTCAACCAGAATGCTCGGTGAGGGGTACTACTTATCACCAGTATTAACCCCAATCAACGCAGCTTCCAATCACCCACCAATAACTATACCTTCCCTAATCACTCTGTTTCATGAATCGCTTAATTTGATAACGTGACTCATTTGCACTATCTTATCTTTTCAATGACCGACCACATTTGATTCTTTCTTACAACACTCTAGGATCTTTAGATGCCTGCTGGATGAATCTTTTTCCCATGCTACCAACTCACCCACCTGATTATTACCTAGACACCTGCCCTAACTTTATGGGATCGCTTCATGGTGACAACTAGTTACAACCCTTCTCTTATCGAGACCGAATCACACTATCCCCTCCCTTTACCTTATGAACTTGGTATAGGATCTTCTAGGGTAACACTATTAACTTATTGTTGGCACCATGTTCCCGCCAAGGGGCCCATACGATTCAGTAATTAGAACCAACAACATTGCTAGGACCAAAAGCTTACTGGGAAGGATTACTGGAAGTGGTACTGTGAACAACCTTTCGTAGGATCATACTTGTATTGATTCCATACTACCTTACTTTGAATATCTTATATGCTTGGGTCGATGGACACTCCAGTGCTATTTACTTTAATCTTACTAGCACCGGATTAATTTAAGTGGCTAGCACAAGAACAACAACCTGTTGTATGCGGGATCGCCCCGGAAACAAATGCAAATGTACCGCTGATCTCATCACTCATTGCCTTTAATTATTGATTCACGCTTGGATTCCATGTATCACTTCTACTTATCAACCTACCGCTAATGCTATCAGATTGAAAGAACTACTTAAAAGGATAATGCTAAAAGCATGTCTCCAACATTTGGCTTATCACAATAAGACCTCGGTTTTGCCATCAAACAAAAGTTTGGATCATATTTAGGGTCCCATTCCATTTATCACTAATAATAAGATCGATAAGATCTTCGAAAGACTCCGTAGAAGCTATGAAAGAGAAAGACGCAAATTTACAGAGGTGAAGCTAATTGAGAAAAAGAACCAGATAAATGATGTCCCAACCGGAGAAATCCACTTATTTCACACAATTCTTTCGGTTATGCCTGATATTTTTCACTTTCCATTGAAGGGCTCCCCCAGCGAACCCAACAGTTTGGAAGATATTTCGCGGGAATCAATTTTAGACTGGTGTATCCCATAAGCATCCCATATCTGATTCCGAAGTACTACTACAAAATTATATTGATTCCATGAGTACGAACTATAATGAATGAAAAAATAAAACTTAGAATGTTAGAATAAACTTCGTAAATGGAATTGAAAAACTAAAATGTTTGGAGTAAACTATATAAAAAAGTGTTCACTCTTCAAATTAAATTGACTGGGCGTTATAATCTTTTACTAAATATGATATAAGGACATTAAACATAGTAACACAAAATATATTATATATACAATTTAGATAGATAGAAATGGAAATGTTGAAAAATTAAAATGACTTTGCATTATAATCTTGAACTAAATATGATATAGGGATATTAAAAAAATTACTTTGCATTATAATCTTGCATTAAATATGGTATAGGGACATTAAACATAGTAACAAAAGATATACAATATAGACATTGTAAATAGAAATGGAAAAGTAAAATGTTGAGTTGAGGAAGATATATAAGAAAGTGTTACTATTTCATATTCATATTAAATTGAGTGGGTGAGGTTGGTTGGGTTTTAGTGATTGTTAAAATTGAGTGTAAATCGTTATTTTGCATTAAATATATTATATAGACATTGAATATGGAAATGAAAAATATAAAGACATTGTAAGTAGAAATTGAAAAGTAGAATTTCGAAAGTTATATAAGAAAGTGTTAGTATTTCATATTAAATTGAGTGGATAAGGTTGGTTATCTAGATTTTCATGATTTAAGAGTAAGTAAAGTATAGAAATATTATAAATGAAAATGAAAAAGTAAAATGTTAAATTGAGAGAAACTATATTAGACATCATACACTTGAAATTACATTGAGTGAGCATGGTTGATTAGTTTGGCCATAATGATCTAGCACTAGGTATATTGTAGGAACATTACAAATAGAAATGAAAAATTATAGTGTTGAGTTGATGAAGCAACATAAGAAAGTATTGACACTTCAAACTAACTTGAGTCGGCGAGGCTAGTTAGTTTGTCCATTGTGATTTAGAACCAAGTCTAGTATAGGGACATTTAGATAGAATGAAAAAGTAGAATGTTGACTTGAGTAGATGAAGCCATATAAGAATGAATAAACACTTCAAATTAAATTGAGTAGGCAAGGTTTGTTAGTTGGGTCGTTGGGAATGCATAAAAAAAAGCAAGTTGCATTTTACAACCTAGTATTGAATGGATTGTAACATTTGTCTCACCTATCCCATTCATATTGTTGAAATTATCATCAATATAACATTTTATACAAAACTAAAAATCAAGAAAATATTTATGTGTATAAAAATAAGACTATAGAAATAAAATCATATCACTATGTTTGGCCCTTTTGTGGTTGTTTTCTATCAATCCATAATATGAAGGTTGAGTGGCATGTTTCCAAGCATTATTGTAATTTATGCATGAGAAACCCATGACGACTGCATTGTTATTGACCAATGGTATCCAAGTAAACCGTTGGCATAGATTATAGTATGTATAACCCTATAGGGACATTCAATATTAACATCTCACATGTAGCTTGATTTGACCTTGAAATTGAGGTCTCTTATTCCAATTCATTGCACCATGTCACTCAAGTTAATCCATCAAGCTATATATATACACACACTAGTGTAAATCTAAATCTATTTTAACTTGAGATCTTTTAAGGATCTAGAGATTTATATCTCAATTTTTTTTATCCTACTTAGTGTTTAATAAATTTACAGTTAAGATGAATTTATATTGATTTGTATTCCATACAACCATTATATACTTTTCAAAATCTAATTCCTTCAATGAATGATATTGAATTTAGTGACATAGATTTTAGAATTTCAAATTTAATGCAACACAATCAATAATAAAATAAATAAAAACAAAATAATATTAAATTAATATAAGGAAGTCGCAAATTAACATTAATAAATTTAGAATTGAGATGGATTTACATTGACACGTTTTTCAAAATCTAACTCCGTATGAATCCTTAAAAACTAATTAACCTTTGGAATTGAATTGTAATGTATAAAGTGGGACCCATGAGTGAAATAAAATATTAGAATTGAGATGGATTTACATTGACACATTTTTCAAAATCTAACTCCTTCAATAAATGGTATGAATCCTTAAAAACTAATTAACCTTTGGAATTGAATTGTAATGTATAAAGTGGGACCCATGAGTGAAATAAAATATTATTGTTAGATATTTCTAAATAAAGTGTGTAGTAGTTTTCGATTAGTGATGTCGATTTTAGGGTTTCAAATGTAGTGCAACGTAATAAAAATGAGAGAAATGAAAACTAAAAGGTAGAATGGTGATACGAGGAAGTAGTAAATTGGTATTTCAAATGGACAATATACATGGAAATGAAGAAGTAAAATGGAAATGAAGTAGAATGTTGATATGAGGAAATCATATAAGAAAGTATGAACATTGTTTGCAGGTTGGTTAATTAGTCTAAGTAGAAAAGGGAAAGTAGAATATTCATGAGGAAGTTATATGAAATTATTAACACTTCAAATTATTAATGAGTGAGGTTGATTAGTTGAAATCATGAATATAGAAAAGTATAAAGTTAGTTTGGAGTTATATAAAAAAGGTATGTATGCTCACATTAATTAAATTAAATTTAATGAGTGAGGTTGATTAGTTGAAACCATAAATATATAAAAGTAGAAAGTCGGTTTGGAGTTATATAAAAAAGTATTTATGTTCACATTAATTAAATTTAATTTAATGTATGAGGTTGATTAGTTGAAACTATGAATATAGAAAAGTAGAAACTTGGTTTGTAGTTATATGAAAAAGTATTTACGCTCACATTAATTGAATGGAGAAAGTTGGTGTCATGATCTAGCACTAAGTATTTAAATAGATTAGCACCACGTATTTAAATGGAAATTATAGATGAAAATGAAAAAGTCGAATATTAGGTTATGAGAAAGTTATATAGTGATAAAGGGGACATTGTAGATGAAAATGAAAAGTAGAATGTTAGATAATGAAAAAGTTATATAATAGTATAATATGAGGATACATGGAAATGAAAAAGTGGATTTAATAGATTAGCACCATGTATTTAAATGGAAATTATAGATGAAAATGAAAACCTAATATATTAGGTTATGAGAAAGTTATGCAATGATAAAGGGAACATTATAGATGAAAATGAAAATGAAAAGTAGAATGTTAGATAATAAAAAAGTTATATAAAAAAATGTGGTCATTTTCAAATTAAATTGAGTAGGTTAAGTTGGTTAATTGGGTCGTGATTTAACATTCCATATAATATAATATAAGATAATGATATTATAAATGAAAATGAAAAGTTAGAATCTTAGAATAAGTTGTAAAATATGTTGTAAATAAAAATGGAAAGGGTTGGTTTCTTTTCTTTTGGAGACCTGTGGAAAAGTTGGATGAGGATATGCCACAATAGAGCATTAATATTAGTGCATAGGATGTGATAGAGTATAAAGGATCACAACAAAGGTCGGATACAAATGGATATAAGTTAAGGAGCATAATTAATAGCTAATGTGTGTAAGGGATTGACATAGCCATCCTTATCCCTTTTGTAACTGAATTGACATGGTCAACTTTCGCCACTATCTTTGTATAAAATTCCTTCAAGGTTACGGTGAGAAGATTGATCCTTGGTTGATAGTTGAGTGTTGATGGTTGGTTGGTTGTTAATACTCTTGATGTTGATGTGATCCGAGCTTGTCTAGTATGTTGTTGCAGAACTCCATTATAACCATTGTAGAATGAATGAAGAAATAAGTATCCCCCCTCGCCTTTCAAAACTTGGTGTATGTGTCTAATATAAATGTTGAATGGAGTGATAAAAATTCCTTTATCCGTTCATGAATCTTAAATATTACATGTTCACCATATGATGATGGTTTAATTTTTTAGTTCCAATGCTTAATGTTATATTCCACACATATCTAATGAAAGCATGTCGGTAAATCAATCTAAATGTAGTAACAAAAGTCTTATTGTATCTCCTTATATCTTAAAACTCTCGATTGCACTTCAGGTGAGAACTTCTTCCCTTTGGAAGATTGGAAATTCCAACACTTTTAGACTACAACGGAGCCTTTGTTGGTATTTCATGGTCTCCATCCAAAAACAAAAAAAAAATGTTCCATTGTTGGGATTGTTCTTTAGAGGGAGATATATGTACGATGAGTGGTAGGTCTTATAGATATGTGATTTGATATTGGAGGGTGTTACAACCTTGTTTGTCACCCTAGGGTCTCATGGAGGACTCATTGATGCTTCACGTTGAGACACACTCTTCTACCATGGATTTTCCTTATTTTTGAGGATGGTCACACCCTAACTGTTTGGCAGAGCGGGACCGATCGCTATTGAACCCAAATATAGACCACGATATCGGCGTTGGGTGAGTTGTTTCTCTCATGATATGAGCTTGGGAACTCTTAATCTAGTCGAGTTTCACTAAGTTCTAGAAGGTTACAGAGGTGGTTGCGGGTTGATAGTAGTGAAGCCAACGACCAGTCACAGGATGTCTTTGGGTTTAGCAGTGGCCAGTCATGCTATGTCAAACAATTTGGGCATGATCGTAGTCTCAAATAGGGAAAATCCACGGTAGAAGAGTGTGTATTAGCATGAAGCATCAATGGGTCCTTTATGAGTCCCTAGGGTGGAAAATAAAGTTGTAATTGAGGGAGAAAGGATTTGAATATTTTGTAGCACAAGAAGTTGAGCTATGGGAATGGAACCCTTGGGTGTGTCAGGGGTTTATCTTGTATGTTGTCTATTCCAATGATCAATATGAGTTTTTTAGGTTGAGTTTCTTGTAAGCTTATACAAGTAGATGAAAAGGCTTGTAGAAGCTTTAGAATATAATAATCAACAAAAAAGAACCATATAGTCAGTTGTTCCAAATATCATTTGATTACAATGAGTATATCTCTAGATTACTCATGATGTAGATTTATGGGTAGAAAATACTATAGAGGGGTATATTGTAGAATTTGTTGTGGAAAACTGCCGATCCTTTTCTAGAGAAAAAGAGGTGTTTAATAAAGGAGCTCGAGTAGACTGATATAAGAAACCCCTCTTTAGATCAAGATATTGTTGGTAGAAGAGGGAATTTTACCACTTACCCTTGTTAATATGGCTAAGTAAATCCCTTGTGCCTAGGGAGGGTGGTTGGATTGACACTGGTGAGTTGTGGAATGTAGGGAACTAGTATTATGGGGGGGGATTAATATAGTAAACCTTTATAGATATAAGATAATACAAACCATTAACTTCAAAAATATAAAATGCATTCCACACAACAATAGGCACAAGAATATAGAGAAGAACCCTCAAGGTAGGGTAACACCATCAAATACTCCTTATGGAAGGAATCACTCCACAAGCCATGCTTTCTATAAGAATCAAAATCCAACATATATCAATACAATCATTCTCATGCGTATTTATACTTTCTCATTAGTATTCATATGGGTCTATGCCAACTACTCCTTATTATTATATTATTTCCTCTTAACTAACTAGTGGGATTATTTATTACCCATCAACTACCAAGTGGACCTATTCCATGATTATAGTCACATTATATTCATTATTCCCTTGGGTACCTCCCTAGGTACCCCATATTATTCTCGCTAGGTACATTTCATTCCATCCCCGTTCACATGTTTCATCCTCGAAACATGATAAGAAGCCATATAATATGACCCGTTAAGCAATGTATCCAATTGGTATCATGCACTTGTATCCATCCATCCTATTGAAATGTGGACATGGGGTCCAAATGTGGTGCCTCCTCCTTGCTCTTGATTTTGGTTGCTCATTGGGTTCCATGTCTTTGTTATGCTACTATGATATCCCCATGCATTGTTTTTATTCCTCCATCTGCCTCCATAATGGGAGTCTTTCTCGTTCCATGTTGATCCATAGTAAGTTTGCTAACATTCACGTCATTTCCTTGATGATTGTTGTTTCTCCAAGTGGTGTGTTTGGTGATATACAACACCCTTAGCTAACAATTTTTCTTTCATTAACTCTTCAACCTGTGGTTCCTTTGATTCATTTAGTTCCTTAGCTTCACCTTCCTTATTATTCCCTTCCTTGGGATTTTCTTCATGTGTTTTTATAGGATCTTCTTCTTGTTCAACTTCAAAATCTTCATATGATGCACCATTAGGTAATGCAATTAGTTCCCCTGCAAGGACTTCTTTAGGTGCCCCCTTGGGCTCATCTTGTTTAGTAACATAAATATCCTAGACTGTAAGTTTATGTTTTTTATACCAAAGCTTCAAAAACTTCTTTTGCACATTAATATTAATTGTACCAACTAAGTCCATCAAATGATATCCCAAAATGATAGCCACATTATTCATAACTATTGATTCTTCTTTCTTTGACTTTTCACCATGTGGTTCCTTTGAGTCATTTATATCCTTAGCTTCAATTTCCTTCTTATGCCCTTCCTAGAGATTTTCTTCATATGTTTTTGTACGATCTTTCCCTTATTCAACCTCAAACTATTTATCTGATGTTTCATTAGGTAATGTAATTTGTTCCCCTGCAAGGACTTATTTAGATTCCCCCTTGGGCCCTTCTTGTTTAGTAAGATAAATATCCCACAATGTAAGTTTATTTTATTATACCAAAGATTCAAAAATTTATTTTGCACATTAATATTAATTGTACCAACTGAGTCCATCCAAGGATATGCCAAAAAAACAACCACACCATGCATATCTATAGCATGAAAATTTGAGTGCAACAAATATTTATCCATGGTAATCTTCAAATATTTAAAAAATTGAATACTCTCACCCTCAACCTGCATGCTTTGAATATGTTTTGCAGGAACTTGCAATCTTTTAGCCAAGTTAACATTGATGGAATTATGCTTGCAACTAGGGTTAAAAGAAACATAGGCCCATGAACTTATAATATGAAGTTGTCACATGAAAATAAACCCTTACGGGTCTCATTATTCTTCTTCACAACATGAGACCACTTTTCTAAAATACTTATTCATACTTTTTATTTGGAAGTTCCAATAATGAAGTAATTTGATTTGATCACTTCCCCCATATGGTAGCATCAACCCTTATATTTAACTATAGATATAATTTCCATAAGGCTGATTTTTTTTCCTTCCAAAAATTTATGCATTCTTCAATACTAGGGTCATCACATTCTCCTATAAAAAAACATCTTTCGTGGAAGAAAACCCACAACAAAAACTAGGTTTTTGAAGAAAATATCTTACTTGTTAATGCAATTCATTTGTATGACCAAGGTTTGAGGTAGCTAATGTAAAATCATTATAACTTTTGTGATAGTTCTCTAATTGGTTATTTTGACTAGAATTATTAAATTATGTGGCCACATTGCAACTACTAACACTGATTTGACTGAAATTTGGGCACTCTATTGAAATATATACAATATGAAAACTGTGTAATTGTCACTGGAAAAAACCCTAAAATATTTGATTTGAAATTACCTATAAATCCATTTCTCGAAATTCACTTTAGTTTTTTTTGTTTTCAAATCAAGTGTTTTTTCAAGAGGAACTCATATCTACTACTGGATTCTTTAGATTTCGCATGGAAATTTCCATAAATCATTATGAATGTTACCATACTCTTTTTTTCCTTCAAAAATCCACAAAAAGAAAAAAAAATTGTTCCACCTTTTTCCCTGAAAGAGCTCCGATACCACTTGTAGTAAACCTTGGTAGATAAGAGATCAAGTACGAAAGATAAACCATTAAGATTGAGAATATAAAATAAACCATTAAATTTAGAAATATAAAATGCATTCCACACAATAATAGGCACAAGAATATAGAGAATAACATTTAAGGTAGGGTAACACCATCTAATACTCGTGGAAGGAATCATTCCAAAATCCATGTTTACTACAAGAATGAACATCCAATATTCAACATAGCTGAATACAATGATCTTACTCCACTAGCCATGCTTTCTACAAGAATAAACATTGAATATCCAACATATTGTTGAGGTGGTTGGATTCTCAATTCTCAACGGTATGGATTAAACCTAAGGATGAGCCCCAAGTAGACTCTTCCCTATTTGGTATGGAATAATCCTCCAAGTGAATGGTTTGACCACTGGTCAATAGGATTTACAAGTTCTTTCTGTTCTTTTTATATTTTATAGTTTTATAAGAATTAATGCAAAAACTAAAATCTAAATGATTTTTAATAAATTTGTTCTATAGGATAACCTATGGGAACAAATAATGAAAATAACCAACAATTTTTATTCTCTTAGAATTAATTCATTTAAGACTAATTACTACATGATAATATTTAGGAAAACATAAATTATTTAATTACAGAAAGAGATAAAAGTTATAACGAAAGAATACTTAGAAGTATTTCTATAGTTTCTTCAATATAAATGAGAATAAACTAATAAAGAAAACAATTATTTATTGAATGTATTCCTTCATTGGCGGGACAATGATGTCTCGTTTAACCCTAAGAGAGAATATCTCTTCCTCAATTTATTTAAACTTGATATATAATTTTTGGATTGATGCCAGGTGGTCTTCATTGTTGTTTACAAAGGTAACAAGCCACTGCTTAATTTCATCCTTCGAAAATTCAGTGAGGTCGTCGAACTCGCTTTCCCATGAAGCTTTAATCATGCCCAACTTTGTGTCTAGTTTTTCTTTAGTTATAACCAACTAATCTTTTATAATTTGTGGGCCTTTAAGGTCTTTTAAAATTTCAAGAGATTTTAGGAATGCATCACGTCTTTTGTCATTAATTTTTTGACATGTGGGAATTGAATCTCATAACATTTGTATCCTTTCCAACCATCCTGCTTGTAATTGTTTTATTCTATGGTTTGAAGGAAATCGTTTTTGATTTATGCAAGATACCAGATATATGAAATATGCAGAACAGAAAAGAAATGCTAGAAATGACAGAATAACAGTAAAATATCCAGCATAATCTTCACAATACACAGAAATGATATACGAAATAGCAACAGAAATAACACTTTGAATCAGATAGCAATGTTCACAGGCCTCTTC
>SNQJ01S0021461.1:38396-63505 GCA_010110895.2 Picea sitchensis | reverse complement strand
AGGGAATCATATCAATCAATTACTTGACATCAACCAATGACATCAATCAAACCAAACCATTTACATCAATGCCATATGATCCAACAATCTCCCAAGTAATCAAACCATTGGCATCAATGACAAACCATTGGCATCAATGCCAACATGATCCAACATCATGGACACCAAATGTTCAGAAAATAGTCCTTCAGGGTTGAAACCTTTTAGGGGTTCCACTTTCTTCAAATTAAATGCATTAAGAATTTCAAAAAATTTAATTAGATGGGAGTAACTTCTCACATTTGTGTTGGCAACATTAAAATTTAATGAAATGAATTGATTCTTCCTCCTTTTGTCAGAAAGGAAAAAACATGCCTTATACTATCTACAAACCTCTGCAATGAAATACCTATCACAAAAACATGTCGGAAGAAGAAAATGGATTCCCTCATAACCATATAACCTGATGTAGGTATGGTATTCTTGATGTACACAAACTCGCTTTCCTTCGAGGAAATACTTAACCTCTTGAGTTATCCTTGTTGGTTCCTCTCCAGGAAACATGTATCTATTAAGAAATTTATCTCGAATAAGACAAAAGTGGAATGGTTCCATATGTTTCCAAAGAATAAGGTACCATAATTGGACTGGTTCATTCTCAACATCCAAATTACTTCTTAAAGGAAATCCCCCAAAAACATTGCAATAGGTAATGGCCAAGACAAAATATGCAGTCATGAAAAACCTTTGAGTCTTTAAATAATTGGTGAGATGATAGGAAATATCATTCGAGAATACCTCGACCTATTCACATATAGTTTATTTTCGGAAAGAAAAATCAAAGACATATAAAAATGACCTAAGAATGTGAGAAGTAGATTCTCATCCCATCAAATGTGCAAACAACCATGAAAATCCTAATATGGTTATACCAATAATGATATATCAATGGCTAAGAGGTCAACCGACATTTCTGTGGAAGGAGTTATGGAATACTTTAACAAATTTACCCCACCACCTTGGGAATCCATAAAATGTTAGGATATTTAGACACTTAGGAGTTAGCTAAGATCAACTTGGTCTAATGTGTCATTAGTTTAAAATGTGTTTCTTAGTGTGTTTATTTAGTATGCATTAGTATGCATTTGTAGTTAGGAAATCTGGCAGTCATGATATGTTTCCTACATAGAGTGATCTAACATATCATATTCTCCTTGATCTTAATGGCTACATTGACCCGTGGCTTAACACCCAATTGGTCCATGATCTCTATTTAAAGAGAATGGAGGGTCATTTGTTTATGATCAATTGTGAGAAACTTTCTTGTAAATGTCTTTGTAAATTTTTCTTTTGCATTAATAAATTGCTCCAATTGGCCACATTGGCTGGGGTCGTGGATGTTTCCCCATAAGGGTTTTACCATGTGAAAGCATTGGTGTATTGATCTTTGATCTCTTTGTGTGAGTGTTTACTAAAGGTGTTCATCCTTTGTCGGAATACCTATGTTTTAGAACATGATATCATAGCACATTTGAAGACCCTCTCTCGTTGTAGATCGAGATCATGAAGTCGTGTTGCCTCATCTCTAGTTTCTACCATTTCCGTATATTTTTGGGCTGAGAGGAATGTTCCACTAGGTTAGAAGAACTCATTTCATTAAAGAACACTTTTTCATTTCACTCGAAAGGGTTTCCATTTGCCCAAGATACAACCATTTCAGTCAGATCTAGAGGTAGAAAGCCCAAATACGCCCTTTTAATTTTTGCAGAGATAATAGATAGGTTTTTTTTTTTTAGTTTTCTATTTTTTATTTCCAAGTTTCTACTCTTTTCGATCGATGTATTCTCTTTTCCATGTGCCTTGTGCGATTTTGAAAAATTAGAAACAAAGCGAAAAAGGGTTTTCATGTCTACGTATGCTCTTTGTCGTGCGCTTTGTGTGATCTCGGTAAATATGAAATAGAGGGAAATGTTGCATTTTTTGGGTAAGATAACTGATATCTAACCCTTGTTTCCATCGAGAATCAAACTTTTTTTCTTGTGTGAAAATATTTTTTTATGAGCACGCTTTCCAAAGCCATCTTCAACAACAACAACAACCTCCTTCTAAACAATACTATTTGTTTTGCACTAGCTCACTTGGTTAAAAGATGCTTTATTAAGTAAGAGGTCTTGAGTTCAAGTCTTTCTTTCATTACTTTTTTTGAAAAATTTCATGCATCCATTATAAAGTTTATTCACTTAAATTATAAAAGTGAATCACTATAAGTAGCTTTAAGATTTTTCATTAATTTATGTATTTTGCATGCAACTTTCATTCATAGAGTAACTTCATTGTAAAAACGATCCATGCTTATTCTATAAAAATGAGTCACTTATTAAGAAACTTATTTGTAAAAGTGAGGCTATTAGGAGGAGTATCACCACGTGGACCAACTTCTACTTTCCATGTGGATATTTGGTTATCATTTATGCCTTTGTTTCAAAAGAGCATAACTTTCACATCCGAAGTCCATTTTCAGTGCTGTTTTTTTTTTAAACAATCTAATTTTTCAATATCTTTCTATCCAGACCATCAGTTTCATTTTTTTATGCATATTTTAATATGGCACATCCTAATGATATTTTGATTACCAACACCAACTACTTCCAATGGAAATCCCATATGGAGGATTTATTAAGAAGTAAAGGATTGTACCTGATTACCTTGGGAAAAGAAGAAGAACCCACTGATGATGAAAACTATACCAAATGGATTAATAGGAATGACAAAGCCCATGCACTAATTAGAATGTCCATCTCTCTTGATTTAAGGTTTCCCCTTCAAGGACTTGATGCCCCCAATAAAGCTTTAGAAAATCTTGAAGTTGTGTTTGGTAAATACAATATTATTCGAGCTCACCAATCGGAGAATCAGTTAATGACTTTAAGTCCAAATGATTTTAATTGCATTGAATATTACTTATCCAATTTCAAAACACTTAGAATTTTGTGTATTGAATGCCAACTAGATCTATTGGAAGATAAACACATATATGTTATTCTTGCTAAGTTTGGTAGTGCATATTTTGTTTTTGTATCTACCTTTTATGCCACCAGAGAATCTCTAGGGAGTGCTTATCAAAAACCCTCTCTTGAGTCCTTTTGTGATGCTCTGATTTGAGAGAAACAAAATTTTCTGCAACTTGGATTGTTTAGCACTGCAGGTACCTCCAACAAAGCCTTAGTATTCTAGCAGAAATATAAATCCAAGAATCCCAAGAAGCAACATCCTCACCACAACAAATAGAAAACAAGGGTCCCAAACCTTCTCAAACGACTTTCACTCCTAAAGGTGACAAAGGAGAAAAATCTAAAAATAAGAATACTGACAGACATTGCAACTTTTTTGGGAAACATGGTTATGATGGGTCCAAATGTTTTAAGAAGATGGCATCTTTAGAAGCAATGATGAAGAATCACAACATCAATATTGGTTATACTTCTTATTATTCTTCTCATGGACATGCACTTTCTACTTCTGGTTTCTCCTTCAATGCAACTTCTACTTCTTCTGATGAGTGGCTTATTGATTGTGGAGCATCTTATCATATGTCTAAGGATAAAGCCATATTTACTGCTCTAAATGAATGTAACACCAAGAAAATATTTGTTGGTGATGATGGATCTCTTAGTGTTGTAGGGTATGGAACAATTTAGGTAGATAATGGTCATTTTAATGATGTATTATTTGTTCCAAGTCTTTCCTGCAAATTTCTATTAGTATATCAAATCACTCATACAGGTGAAGGTAAAACCGTAAAGTTTTCACCTCACCAAGTTGTAATTAAGGATATAAAAAATCATCAACATGTTCTTGCAACTAGAATTTTTGATGATATTACTAGGTTGTACAAGTTTGAAAACTTTAGCTCATCATATTTTCCATCAGTTTTTGTTGCTCATAGCGATGACTTGAGCAAACTTTAACATTAGCAGTTTGGTCATCTAAAATATTGCTCATTGCAATAACTATATAATCAACATATGGTGACCGGCCTTCCTCTTGTTTCATGTAGAGATGGTGTTTGTGCCAGTTGTGTTCTCAAAAAACATCATTGGGACATTTTTGACAAACGTGCCTCTTGGCACACCTCATCCCCTTTACAACTTGTTCACAATGACGTGTGTGGTCCAATTTATTCTCCTTATTTTTTTGGGTGCAAGTATTTCTTAACCTTCATTGATGAATTTTCTAGATGCACTTGGGTTTACTTCTTAAAACTCAAGAGTTGTTTTTTTGACAAACTCTTGGCCTACAAGGCCCTTGTAGAAAAACAATCTAGACATCAACTTCAAAGGTTAAGAATAGATAATGAAGGTGAACATGTGAACAATCAATTTACAAGTTACTGCAATATATAGGGCATCCAAATGCAACAGACCGTTTCATATACACCACACCAAAATGGTGTTGCTGAGAGAAAGAACCTCACAATAAAATAAATTTCTAATTGTATGATCCAATCTAAGGGATTGAGTCTAAAGTATTGGGAAGAAGCCATTCACTGTGAAAATTACATAGTAAATAACACTCCCACTAAGGTTCTAAAATATATAACATCGAAAGAAGCATGGAATAAACGTAATCCAAATGTAAGTCACTTCCATGTATTTGGCAGTGTAGCATGAGCTCACATTCCTGATGAGAAAAGTAAAGCTTTGCATCCTAAAAGTGAGAAGTGTATATTTGTTGGTTATTATGAAGATGTCAAAGGTTACAGACTTCTTCAACCACATTATAATGAAATTATTAATAGAAGAGATGTTAAATTTTATCAAAATCTCTTGGCCTACGATCCTAATTCGATGTTTGTTCCTTCTTCAGCCTGCGATCCATCTTTGGCATTTGTGCCTTTTTCTGTTCATATTTTGGTTTCTTCTTCTTCAGATGATGATAGTGAGGATGAAAATCCACCTCCGCCTGCTCACCTTCCTCTAGATGAGTCCATTGAACCTAAACCTACACAAACACCACCGTTTCCTAGATGGGTCTGTTGAACACGAGAAGCAACTAGTGATCTTGTCAGTGATCCTTCATATCAGCATGGGACACATTCACATTTCCAATGAGCCTCTTCTATTTTGGCTCAAGTTTTAGAGACTCGTGATCCAGAGACATTTGCAAAATCTTTAGGTCATCCATATTGTGATACAACAATGAATGAAGAGTATCACTCTTTAATGGTGAACGATACTTGGAATCTTGTACCTCTTTCGAAAGGAAGAAAACTTGTCAGATGTCAACGAGTCTACAAAACTAAATATGCACCAGATGGAAGTGTTGATAGACACAAGGCTTAGTTAGTTTCCAAATGTTTTCCCAAGTTGAAGGAATTGACTATAATGAAAAATTTTCCCCTGTAGCAAAAATGAATTCCATCTTCTTTGTTCTATCCCTTGCAACCTCACATAAATGGGAGGTCCATCGCATTGATGTCAAATATACCTTCTTGCATGGGGATTTTCAAGAATAAATATATATGGAACAATATCTTGGCTATATTCAGAATAACTCTAGCCTTGTTTTCTGCCTTAAGAAATCTATTTATGGTCTTAAGAAAGCTCCTTGAGCTTGGTATGCCAACATGGAAAAATTTCTTCTTGATATTGGCTTTTGAATTTTTTAGATTCCATTTGACCCCAATGTCTATACCAAGAAAGTAGGAATCCATATCGTAATCCTTGTTCTTTATGTTGATGACCTTATCCTCACTGGTAGTGACCCAAAACTTTTAAACCATGTGAAAACCAACCTTAATAAGAATCTTGAAATGTCTAACTTAGGTTATTTTCACTATTTCTTGGCCTCCAAGTTTTACAAACCAAGGAAGGAATTTGTCTTTCCCAATCTAAGTATGTTTGTGACCTTCTTCACTGCTTTCACATGGAAGATTCAAAACCAATTTCTTCTCCCTTCTAGTGTGGAGTCAAACTTGTTTCCACCTATAATTCGCCTGAAGTTGATGCCACTTTGTACCGTCAGTTAGTTGGTAACCTCTTATACTTAACTCATACTCGTCTTGATCTTTCCTTTGTTGTTGGTCTTGTTGACCGGTATATGAAAGAACCCCATGAAATCCACTCAAAATAAACTAAAAGGATACTTCGATATGTCTGGGGTACAATTTAGTTTGGGATACATTACAGCTCATGGGGGACTCCTTTATTGGTTGGTTTCATTGATTTAGATTGGGTTAGTGACCCTGATGATCGAAAGTCTACTATAGGCTATGTTTTCATCCTTGGTTCAAGACTTGTCACTTGGGTCTATAAGAAACAATATGTTATTTCTCTTTCTTAAGCGAAAGTAGAGTACTGAGTAGTGGTTAATGCAATTCATGAAACCTTGTGGATTTGACAATTCATTTCAGAGTTTGGATTCCAACAACAACATCTGAGAAATCTCCAGTGTGACAATAAGAGTGTCATCAATCTTTCCAAAGGGACAATTCAACATTAGTGTAGAAAAACATCGAGCTACACATACACTTCATAAAAAATCTCATTCATGATCGAGTTATTGAAGTGCTCTTTTTCCCTACAGAAGATCAAGTTGTAAACATTTTCACAAAGTCTCTTATAGAAGCGAAGTTTTCCAAACTTCGATCTATTTTAGGAGTTTAGGAAGCTGTCATTAAAGGGGATAGGCTCTAATGTCTCCTTCCTTATCTTATTGTGTCTCCTTTCTAAATCCTTCAACCCTATCCCAAGTTATTCTTAAGAGGGGATGTTAGGATATTTAGACACTTAGGAGTTAGTTAAGATTAATTTGGTCTAATGTATCATTAGGAAAAAGTGTGTTTCTTTAGTATGTATCAGTATGCATTTGTAGTTAGGAAATCCGACGTGTAACATCCCCAACCACCAACAGGCCGGGCAACATCACTACAGAACGTATCTCTTATCTCTAATACCAATTTGTAACATCACTAGCCACCAATAGGCTCGACAACGTCACTACATGACGTTTCTCTTAGCTCTAATACCAATTTTATACATTTATATGCACCTATCTATCTCATATTAACAGTTACAGCACTATGTCCATGCCACTTATTCATGCGGAAATAATACTAAACATTTTGTCTCTATAAGTATACAGACGACATATTCTAACCATACACATATTAATGCGGAATTAACAGTAAGCCTACACATACAACATATATGATTTATCTATCCATTGCTCATCAAGTTATAAAACATGTACAATTACACCACATACAATCAAAAAATATTTGGTACTTATCTTCTATTAGATGACCACCAACTGTGTGTATACCTTCTACGAACCTCCTAGCCTTAGACCATGTTGCTTATCACGCTCAGTAGTGGGTCACCCCCGAGCTGGGACTAAGATCCACCTAGGGAAAAGGAATCCTAGACTAGTCTGATGTTACAGAAAAATGCACAGTGCAACTAGAAGGATTTTCTCCAAGAGCCTACTTATGCCCACTACTCACAGACTCTCATTCCCCACATGCTTGTTCCACCCCGGGAATATGCACCTTCACTATTCCATAGTCTATCAATTGCTCCACTTCCCTTTCAGGGTCTCAACAATAGGTCAAATCATGAGTTATCAGAGCTCTGTAGCTGGTGCTGGACTCTCTCTAGGAGAAAATCACTTCCCAACAAACTCTCTCACCTAGAGAGAGTTGTTCATAGGCCTGACAAGCTACCTCTTCAACCATGGGCCTGACAACCCGCTTCAACTCAATTCCAGCAAGTGAGGACAATAACAAGGCTCAATATAGCTCAGGGGATGGAAACAACCATAATTCGACAAGGCACAACATGACTCTGGCAAGTACAGATACGTTGTGATTCACAGGAAAACACATGTCAACTTCATGGGTTACTGGTTTCAGAGGTGCATGAAAGATGCAGGGGTTGATGATGGAGGCCAAACGAGTTAGGCAAAGGATGGGAGAATGGGGAGCGAACCCCCCCAATGAGATGACTTTCCAGCTTTAACTGCATGTGCCCAGGTCAACACCTATTTTCTTGGAGTTGCATGCACTCCATTTAGCACTTGATCCCTTTCCCAGGAACTTAGGATAACTGGGTTTATTTTCCCCACTTTAGTATTTTCATTTTCAAGAATATATTATAATATTCCCTTTGGGTTAATCCCTCTAGATTAGCCCCTCTTTCCTAGCCTCTCAGTCCCATCCCTTTCCCTACCTAGTGGAGCTTAGTCCCCCATCACTCTTTCTTCATGGTTGGTCTACACGTAGCGATGTATATTTTTTATTAATGATCTGCATAATTACATATACAAAAATCAGGCTTATTGGCCTTAACATCCAGGATCTTCGGCCTATAACACATAAACCTACCAACTTATCAACACTCGGCTCACCAGCCTACAAACATCAATATATTTTACACGGGCTTGGCCTAGGGTATTACAATCCCCTCCCCTTATTTTTGCACTGTCCTCAGTGCAACTCATTTACATAATATCAGCAAGATTTTCAAAATCTTCAAAAGGATGTAGGAACTTTGCCCGCATAGCATCTTCATGTTCCCATGTTGCGTCCTCAAGACCGTACCATGTCCACTGAACTTTTACAAGCCCTATGGCTTGATTTCAGAGCTGCTTTCTTTTCCGGTCTAGTATACGCACCAGATGCACCCAAAAAATGCTTTCTTGCTCCACCTGAATCACATTCCAATCGATAACATGATTAGCATCAAGTATATATTTCTTAGGCAACGACACATGAAACACATTATGTATAGACATAGATGCAGGTAATGGAATCATATATTCTACAGGACCAATCTTCTCTAGGATTTCAAACGGTCCACAATATCTGGCGGCCATCTTTGAACAATTTCCCAAATTCAAGGAGCTTATGTTGGCTTTCACTTTCAAAAATACATGATCCCTTGCTTGAAATTCTTTGTGAGTTATGTTCTTATCAGCATAGCTTTTCTTCCTGTCCTGGGAAGCCTTCAAATTCTTCTTAATCTTCAACATTTGTTCTTCCATTTCCTTGAGCATATATGGGCCAACCAATGCCCTATTAGCTAGGTTGTCCCATCTTACTGGGGTGTTTCACTTTCTACCATAAAGTGCTTCAAATGGGCTCATCTTCAGTGATGCTTGATACCCATTGTTGTAAGAAAATTCTACCAAGTGTAGATAATCATCCCATTTAGATGGTTTGTCTATCACATACATCCTTAGCATGTCTTCTATCACTTGGTTCACCCTTTCTGTTTTCCCATCAGACTTAGGATGATAGGTTGTGCTAAAGTTCAGGTGCATTCTGAACCCCTTGAATAACCCTTTCCAAAACTTTGAGGTAAATTTCGGGTCTCTGTTAGACACAATTGTCCTGGCTATGCCATGAAATTGTGCTACTTCCCTCATATAGATATCAACAACATTAGTTTCCTTGTGAGTTGTCTTCAATGGAATAAAATGGGCAGATTTAGTAAACTTATCCACCACCACCATGATGGAATCATGTTGCTTGTTTGTGTAGGGTAATCCTATGATGAAATTTATTGTCACCACTTCCCACTTCCACTCAAGAATGGGTAATGGTTGTAGAAAACCAACTGGGTGTCTATGCTCAACCTTTACCATTTGACATTCTAAGCATTTAGCTATGTATTCAACAATCTCTTGCTTCATGCTTGGCCAATAATATTGGCTCTTGTCTGCTGAAATTGTTTTCTGATATCTTGGGTGTCCTGCATAAGGAAAATTATGCATCTCTTTTAAAATCACACTCCTCAATTCCTGAGAATTGGGTACATAGACTCTGTTTTTGTAACTAAGGATTCCATCAATTCCCAATTCATAATCCTCAACTTTCTATTGTATTTTACCTTGCTGCAATTTTGTTACTAATTCCATGTACTGCAAATCTGAATTTGTAGCCTCATAGATGTTTCATTGAAGATCCGTCTGATACATGATCATGGTTGTAGCATGTAGTTCATGCATGCTCCTGTTGAGTGCATCAACCACTTTGTTCTCCTTTCCTTTGATGTGCTTGATATCAAATTCATACTAACAGAGGAATTCCAACCACCTACTTTGCCTAGCATTTAGAGTTGGTTGATCAAACAGATATTTCAGACCGTTATGGTCTATCCTCAGCTCAAACCTCTTTCCCATGAGGTAGTGCCTCCACTTCTTCAAGGCGTGCGCTATGGCTGCCAACTCCAAATCATGAGTGGCAGAGAGTCTTTCATGCTCCTTCAACTTCCTTGATTCATAACATACAACAAATCCATTTTGAATGAGGACTCCACCAAGTCCTTCTTTACTTGCATCAATGCATACAATGAAATCTTCATTTGGATATGCAATCCTTAGAATTGGAGCACTAGTTAACAATTGCTTCAATTGCCGGAAGCTTCTTTCACATTCTTTTGTCCATTGAAATTTATTCCCCTTCCTTTGCAAGGAAGTGACGGGGTGAGATATTCTTGAAAACCCTGCAATGAACCTTTTGTAGTATCCAGCTAGACCCATAAAGGATCTGACTTCTATCACATTCTTGGGTGCTGACCATTCTCCAATGGCTTTTATTTTCTCAGGATCCACTGCTATCCCATCCTTTGAAATAATATGCCCCAAGTAGTGAATTCAGTTTTGATAAAATGAGCACTTGCTCAGTTTGGCATACAATTGATGCTCTCTTAGTACTTGCAAAACCATCCTCAAATGATGCTTGTGCTCTTCTTCCCACTTGGAATATACAAGGATTTCATCTAGAAATACAATGACAAACTTGTCCAAATATTCCCGGAAAACGCCATTCATTAAGCACATAAAAACATCGGGTGCATTTGATAACCCAAATGGAACCACTGTGAACTCGTAATGACCGTACCTTGTTCTGAAAGCAGTCTTGCTGATATCTTCCTCTTTAATCCTTATCTGATGGTACCCTGACCTGAGATCTATCTTCGAAAATATCTTTGCATCCTTCAATTGATCAAAGAGATCATCAATCCTTGGTAAGGGATACTTTTTCTTTATAGTCACTTTGTTCAACTGTCTGAAATCAATGCAAAATATCATTGTTCCATATTTATTCTTTACGAACAAGACTAGGGAAACCCAAAGTGATACACTTGGGCATATATACCCCTTCTTCAGATTCTCTTCAATCTGCATTTGCAGTTCCTTCAGCTTTGGTGTACTCATTCTGTAAGGAAGTCTTTGACACTGGTGCTACTCTGGGCATCAAGTTTATGGAGAAATCGATATCTCTTTTTGGAGGTAGTCCTCGTGCCTCCTTGAAAACGTCTTCAAAATATTCTAGGACTACATGATCCTCCAAATTTGACACCTTATCCTTATATGCTTTCTCCATATGGGATGCAAATAATTGACATTCTTTCCTACAGCATTTCTTCAGCTGCATGGCTGAAATTTCTCGGACAACAACTGTCCTAGGAATTCCTTGGACTTTATTTAGGTTCCCTTCCTCATCCAAGCAATTAAATTCCTTTTGATGTCAGTCCAGGATAGCATGGTGTGGGTCTAACCAATCCATCCCAATTAGATAGTCATAAGAACCTAAAGGCAAGATGTTCAAATCTGTCCTTGTGATCAGTCCATTCATCTCCATAAGATATGACTTAACCATTTCATTAACTTTTCTTTTGGCTCTTGTAGCCAGCTGCACCAACCAATATTTTCCATGCTTGTTTCTTGGAAAAGGAAAATTTTCCACCATCTTAGGATCTATATAACTATGACTATCCCCTAAATCAATTAAAATAGAAATGGTGTGGTTGTTGATCATACCTTCCACTTCAATCATATGTGACTGATATTTTGCTTGCTTGTTGTCCAGGGCTGCATATATCCTCGGTACATTTATGCCCATGTCCTCCATTGTTTCTATTTGTTGAACATTGTGGACAACTCTCACCTTTCCATTTTTGTGAGGACAATATCTATACTTGTGGTCTCTCTGATAGCCCCAACATTGAATGGGTGTTTTCCTTGGCCTTTGTCCCCCTACCTAAGCCATTCTATGCTCTCTAAAATATGGTTGTCCTTGAGGACTATTTTTGAAAAAGGGAGGCTTGTTCCCCTTCTACCTCTGCTCTTTCTTGAACTTCTTCTTGTCCTCCCAAGCCTTCTAGAAAGTGGGATTTTATTTTTTCTGATCATATGAGCATTTTTCTCTCCTTAGAGTTTCTTCCATAGTTTTAGGATCATCATACTAGATCTTGTTACTAATGATAGATGGCAGCCCACTCAGATACCTTTGAATCTTAATTGTCTCATCCTTGATGAAGGGAACATACTTCGGCAATTCCAAAAACCTTCTTTCATATTCATCAATGGACATACTTCCCAGCTTAAGTTCAAATAACTCTTTCATTTTCTTGTCATAATATCTCTTAGTTAAGTACTTCTTTTCGAAATACTTCTTGAATTCCTTCCAAGTAACATTTTTCTCTTTAATGTGTTGCACCTGCACAAGTTGATCCCACCACATGGATTCATTTCCCTTAAGTTTGTACATGGAAATTCTTCCCTCTGCATGAGAAGAATAGTTATGCAATTGGAAGTACTTCCTCATGCCTAGCAGCTATGTCTCTACATCCTCATCCTTCTTGTGCACACCATCAAACATAGGTGGTTTTATTTTGTTCATTTCACCCTTCATTTCATTAACTCCAAATCTCCTATGATTTCTGGTAGGAGATGGGATTGAACTACTGTGGGCCCTCCTCTTGGAGTTCCCTTGGGAGTGATGATGGTGTCTGCCAACACTCCTTGATTTTCCCTTCTCATCAGGGGACCTGTGACTTCCTGTTTTATTGGAGTCACTCTCCTTATCCAATTTATTTTCTATTCTTTCCAAGCTCTGTATCAACTTTATGTTAAATTCTCCCTGTTGTTCCCTGGTTTTCATGAGATATTTGTTATCTGTTCGGTGAGTCTGGACATCTTTCTGCAATATTTTAATGATTTTCATCATGTTTCCTTCCTTATTTATCTCTTCTCCATGCCCGTTGGAGTTCAATCCTTCAACTCCCAAATGGACATCCATTCCTCTAGCTTCATTTTTTGAACTGAAAGCATTTTGTGCCCCCTCCATTTATCTACACCGTGGAACAATTCGGTTTGGTTCTGTCAATGGTTAATTCTACAAAATGTGTAGTCAACCGAGATTTTTCAGGCTATCAGACTTTAATAATTTTCCATAATAAACCAATCTGATTCAACAAAAACAATATCAGATTCCATTTTATGCAGGTCTTGGTCGGTCAATAACCCTATGGGCTTCCATCTCTAAGCCTAGTTATGTTTTGCAACAAACTTTCGAGTGCTAGCCCCTTTTTCTTCAACCCTTGGTTCGCATGTGACCACGACTATGACCCAACACTTATGATTTGGGCGCTTATCCAGAGTTCTAAAACTTCGGGCTCCGACATCGAAGGATTTCAAAGCACATCATAAGAAATCTCTCGGAGTGCCAGATTGGCGAAATCACGAAGTAGAGTGGATCAACAATCCACGTCGCCCAACATCCAACGCCTGATACTCGCTATGGAACTCCAGGCTTTGGGGTTCCGGGACTTCTGAACGTTGGTGCTTCGGGGCTCCGGGACTTCAGATTATTCCACCTTTTCACAACCCATAACTCCTGAACTGTGAGTCTATGCATACTTCCACGTCCCCCGGGTGATGTCATCGCGTCACTTTACTTCGGCGTAATGAAACTTCGGGGTTTCTTCCTCCCAATCCATCACAAGCCATTTCTTCTGGAGTGCCAAGTTTCTAGATTTGACGATTTGGTGCCATGCGTCCACTGGGGCCCACGGTTTCCATTCTTGAACTAAAAGATACCAAAAAGTTACATCAAAATTTATACTTTTCAAATTGTGGGGACATGGGTCGGCGGTTTTGGAGTAACCCGCTGATTGTTCTGCAATTGTCCCCACGCTGACACGTATCCCTTTTGGGAAACTGTGGTTTGGATTGTGGGACCACCTTGTAGAATTATTTGTCGCACATATTCGATCTCCGTAATGCCTCCCAACCATCGATCTTGATAGATCGTGATCAAAGTTAATGCGGGCCCAATCCAACTAACTTCTTTGCTAAGTTTAACTGCCTTGTGTCAATTTTAACTGCCTTGAATCACTAACACGTGGCACACATCCCATGTGTCCACATCATCCTTAGTGACATCAGCAGGCCACATCACTTCGGGACTTCATGCTTCGGAAGATTTCACCTTTTCATACCCCGTTTCTCTTGAATGTCGAACTCCCAAACTTTTAATTTTCGATCTACTTTACCTTCTGGGTCCACCTAGTATGAATGTCAACAATTAAGGTGGTGGCACATGGCCCCACATGTTGAAATTATTTTGGCTAACAGGGTCGTCAAAGTTCCATTCTAACAAACACGTGGTGGGACTAAGGAAGTCCATGTCATCTCAGGTGACGTCATCATGCCACATTACTTCAAACTTCAGGCTTAAGAACTTCGAAGGAATCATCTTAGCACATCCCGTTTCTCCCAAATGTCGAATTTCGAATGGCTGTGAGATCCACGGCTCACAACCACTTGTGCGCAAATCTGATGGATGAGATCCACTTTTCACCACACGTATTACCTTCTTCTCTTGGGTTGATCTAACGGTAAGGCTTCTCCCTGGATCTACGGTGTAGATCCCCTCCAGGACTTCGTAACTTCGGGCTTCGTCCCTTCTTTTGCTTCTTAACACCTAACTTCGTCGAAGTCGCAAAGTTCGAAGGACTTCCAAATTAACCTTCATGCATCTCCTTCTAGATCTAGTGGCTGGAAAATGATGGTCTTTCCTTTGATCAGATCTTACGGCCCAACTTCAAACCTTGTTGTTCCAAACCCCACGGTTACTGTCTTCTCTTTTCTCTTCCACCATTCCATAAGCTGTTATACCTCATGAGTTTCATAACATGACCAAGGTATTCTCTTGGCACCTAGGGATGCTCTGCACCTCAAAATTTTTCCCTTTCAACAACAATTCACTCTGAGCTTTTGATTCCATAACCATGTATATGGCCTAATTCAGGCTCAATGTCGAAAATTGGGCCCTGAACTTCAATTTTGTCAATTTTGTCAACAATTCTTTTCCGAAACTTTTTCTTTAGCTTCCACTAACATGGCCCATCTAGACTCAATGTTGAAACCTTGGTTCTGATATCAATTTGTAATGTCCCCAGCCACCAACAGGCTAGGCAACGTCACTAAAAGACCTCTCTCTTAGCTATAATACCAATTTGTAACATCCCCAACCACCAACAAGTCGAGCAATGTCACTACAAGATATCTCTCTTAGCTCTGATACCAATTTTATACATTTATATGCACCTATCTATCTCAGATTAATAGTTACAACACTTTGTTCATGCCACTTATTCAAGTGGAAATAATACTAAACATTCTGTCTCTATAAGCATACAAACGACATATTCTAACCATACACAAATTAATGCGGAATTAATAGTAAGCTTACACATACAACATATATGATTTATCTAGGCATTTCTCATCAAGTTATAAAACAGGTACAATTACACAACATACAATAAATAGATATTTGGTACTTATCTTCTATTAGATGACCACCAACTGCGTGCAAACCTTCCACGAACCTCCCAGCCTTAGACCACGCTTCTAATAATGCTCAGCAGTGGGTCACCCCTGAGCTAGGACTAAGCTCCACCCAGGGAAAACAAATCCTAGACTAGGCTGAGGTTACAGAAAACTACACAATGCAACTAGAAGGATTCTCTCCAAGAGCCTACTTATGCCCACTACTCACGAACTCTCATTCCCCACATGCATGCTCCACCTTGAAAATATGCACCTTCATTGTTCCATAATCCATTCACTGCTCCACTTCCCTTTCAGGGTCTTGGCAACAAGTCGGATCAGGAATTCTTAGAGATTCCTAGCTAGTGCTGGACTCTCTCTAGGAGAAAATCACTTCCCAACAAACTCTCTCACCTAGAGAGAGCTTCTCACAGGCCTGACAACCTGCCTCTTAAACCACATGCCTGACAACCTACTTCAACTCAATTCCAGCAAGTGAGGACAATAGCAAGGCTCAATATATCTTAGGGGATGGCAACAACCACAATTCAATAAGGCACAACATGTTGGTTGTGGAGCCTGATTATCTTCTTGATTCAGAGGTCTTTTACTTTCAGTCATGTTTATACCCCATGAAGTATTTACACCCCAGAAGTATGTACACTCTTCCACACGAGGGAGTGCAGAGGGGGGGTAGCCCCTCTACGGGGTCTGGGGGGGCTGTCCCCCCTGCTGGGGGGTCTGGGGCAAGCAGGCCCCCAGCGGGGGTTCGGGGGCGAAGCCTTCGAAGGAAAAATTGCCTTGTAAATGTATATTGTAATTTCATTGTAAATCTAAACCGTTCATTATAAGGTCACAGATCTAACAGTAGAGATTATGTTAGGGATTTTTTCCCTAGAAGGCAACCCTCTTTTATGAGGGAAATGTATTGCAGCTATGGTTGATGGCAAATATTGTATTCTGAGAGAGGAGACTGTGAGAGAAAGAAGAGGAAGTTACAATGGGTTTTGTTGTAGGTTGTATCCCTTCATTTGCTGGATAATAATAAAGGAAGGACCTGGCAATTTCTCTAGTGGACGTAGCCCACACTGAGTGAACCATGTAAATCTGTGTCTCTCTTGTATTGTGTATCTTTTGTGTTTTGTTTTCCGCATTTTTTTATCTTATTGCTTCGCGGTCCATTTTTTCTAACAACTGGTATCAGAGCGAAAGGTAACTCATAGGAAAATAGGGTTCCTGGTTCGAGTGGGAGCAATGTCGAAAGATGGAAAGTTTAGGGTTGAGAAATTGATCCGAAATCGGATTCAGAAGGCTGTCAGGGCATGAAAAATGCTCAAAAATGAAAGTGCTCAGAATCCAATGAAGCCAACACCATTGCGTCTGTCTCGTCTTCCTGAATCCGGTGGTATAATTTTTATGTCAAACGGAGTCCGTATGAAGAAGATATCACATTTTGTCCGCCGAGCCAAATAGGCAAAATTTTGGGATGCTGACTGTACCTGTCCGTACAGTCCGTACAGGACATGTGTCAGTCCGTATAGGGACACATGGCACGTCCGTACATGTGACGCATGGCACGTTCGTACAGTTGACACGTGGCAGGACCAGGGGACGACACGTGGCAGGTCCATACAGGACACGTGGCGGCTCCAGAGCGTGACAGGTGTCAGGCTGATTTGGCATTTTCGGCGCGCAGTTGGACCAATCCTAAAGTGACACGTGTCACCACTGGAAGGGTGACACGTGGCACGGATGACGTCAGCAGCCTACGTGTCAGTTGATGATGTGGCGTACGGAGGATGACGTGGCGCGGTTGACGCGGCGACCGTACGAAGACGTGGCAGATGATTTGGACGAATCACATTGCGACACGTGGCCCAATGAAGGGCTGCCACATGGCACCCATTTACTGGCTGATTGGTTTAATATTTGGTTTGTAAAATTTATACGGAGGCCGCGGGGTTCGACCCTCGGACCTCTCCTCCGGTCATATGTTTTATCAAAGTCCGACTTACCAATGCGCTCGCCGGTGGTTCATATTATATATTCGGCAGACATTATATTTAACTTTGATTTAAGTGTTGGTTGGCGGGGGGGAAAGGGCCGGGGCTTAGCCCCAGCCCTCAGCGCCTAATATGTGACCCCACCATACCACCGGGAGCGCGGGGAACCATTTGAATGCGCGTTTTATATGGTTACAAACGGTTATATGTGCGGGAAGTTACAACCAAAAGGCTGTGGTTCTATTGGAACTTACCATGACCGAGTGTTAACGTGATTTGGGGCCAACGCTTAGCCCTTTGGGCTAGTACTTGGCCCTATGAACTCATACGACCGTGCAAAATGGGCGCGCACCCAGCCTTGGGGGGCTAAAAGCCCGTTTTAAAACTATAATATAGTTTCCAAGTGGGTTTTCCAACTGATTTATGGTTTTAATTAAATGTTTAAGCCATTTTTAATGTAATTAACTCATTTTTGGGAGTTATTGGGCATTTTTAGAGCCTAAATTCATGGAGGAAGTTGGAGAGGGAAAACTAACTCCCCCACTATTTAACCAAGGCCATTTTGAGGCCAAGGGGACAACTTTTGAGAGCAATTTCAGAGCAGAGATGCTGAGGCAAGCCAAGTCAAAGCCAGTTTGAGGCAGGGAGACCATTGAGGAGGAGATGTTGTCGGACGATTTCTGAGAGCTCGGGACATCAGTTTCAGGTGCCGTTTTTTTTGCATGGTTCCAGAGATCTGGGCGAACAAGACCAGATCAGTCTTGAGACCATTCGGCATTGTAAATATGTACTATTAAGCTTTCAAACAGAAATAAAGAAGCCTCCCCCACAAGAGAAAAGGCCCGGAGACGTAGGCAAAGTTGTGCCGAACTCCGTTATCAACCTGTGTATTATGTTTTGTTGCTTTTCATTGCATTTCAGATTTGCATATATGTCTATGGATGTATAATTCATTATTTTTCTCGTTCTTTCGTTAATTTTTCCCAATGGTCAATTAATGCATGCAAATAAAACTCAACCATAAGTCATTCGAAAAATCCTGACGGATCAAGTGGTATCAGAGCTAGTTGACATTTGGATTTGAGTTTTGCATGTTAGCCAGGGAAGAACACATCTCAAGGAGGAAAATGGCATCTACATGAGGACTTTCTCAAGACGAGAAGGAGTTCAGAGATTCGGTGTTTGCCATGGCCGAGATGGTGAAGGTGTTGTATGAAGACTACTTGGAACGAAAGAGCATGGTTCAAGTAAAAGCTTCAAAGAACAACAAAGGGAAAGAAGCATTGAAGGAAGTGCCTTCTACATCTGTTTTAGACAACATATCTGAGGTATGCCGTGAAGGTTTCTCAACAAATTTTCCTCATACTCATCAAGTTGGTTTTGGTGAATTCGAAAAACACACAAAAGGTGTAGGTTTGAGAATATTAACCAAGATGGGCTATGAAAAAGGAAAGGGCCTTGGATGTAGAGGTCAAGTCATTTTAAATCCTATTGAGGTTGAGGAAATGCCTCGATACTTAGGATTGGGATATGAAAGAGGGGACCTTGGAGAGTCTTCCAAGATGGGTTCCAAATCTTCGAAAGCAAGTGATGCTTCAAATGGCCAACTTAAGCAATTGCAGGAACACTTCACAAAAGGAAATGGAGCACCACTTCAGGACTATGGTAGTGAATGCAAGTCGTCTCCAAAGAAAAGTGAAGATCAGCATGGAAGGTATAATGGTCATGTTTTTGTTAATTCTCCTTTTGATTATAACAAGAATAATCAAGTAAACCGAAACTTGTGGAAACTTTATCCATGTGCTTATTGTCATTCACCTAAGCATTGTGTTGCCAAGTGTTGGAAGAGACAAAATTTGTACAGGAAACCTATGTCGTCCAAGAAGGAAACATGACGTAAAGGCTCAAGTCCACAACGGAAGAAGGAGAAGGTTAAGCAGGTCTGGATGCCGAAAACTCGTTGTACGTTTTGCAACAAGAGTGGACATCAAAAGGCTAGTTTTTGGAAGCTTAATCCAGAGCTTCGTCCAAGGAAGGACAAAATGATTTTTCACGTACCCACGAAGGAGGACGGATTACCAGCGAAGCAAGAAGAACACCATGAAGGAAAGAAAGCAGTCACTTGGTTCTGCCAGAAGTGGATGTCTCAACTTCATTGTATTTTGCTTCCATTAATGCAATCAGATCCAGAGCAAGCCGGGTGGCCTATCCCGAGCTTGTTGAGTGGTTAGTAACCTTTTGGGGACCAAAAGGTCTTATTGTGGGGAGGTGTGATCCAAAATCGGATTCAGAAGGCTGTCAGGGCATGAAAAATGCTCAAAAATGAAAGTGCTCGGAATCCAATGAGACCAATACCATTGCATCCGTCTCGTCTTCCTGATTCCGGTGGTATAATTTTTATGTCAAACGGAGTCCGTATGAAGAAGATATCGCATTCTGTCCGCCGAGCCAAACAGGCAAAATTTTGGGATGCTGACTGTACCTGTCCATACAGTCCGTACAGGACACGTGTCAGTCCGTATAGGGACACGTGGCACGTCCATACGTGCGACACGTGGCACGTCCGTACAGGTGACAAGTGGCAGGACCAGGGGACGACACGTGGCAGGTCCGTACAGGACACGTGGCGGCTCCAGAGCGTGACACGTGTCAGGCTGATTTGGCATTTTCGACGCGCAGTTGGACCAATCCTAAAGTGACACGTGTCACCACTGGAAGGGTGACACGTGGCACGGATGACATCAGTAGCCTACGTGTCAGTTGATGATGTGGCGTACGGAGGATGACGTGGCTCGGTTGACGCGGCGACCGTACGAAGATGTGGCAGATGATTTGGATGAATCACATTGCGACACGTGGCCCAATGAAGGGCTGCTACATGGCACCCATTTACTGGTTGATTGGTTTAATATTTGGTTTGTAAAATTTATATGGAGGCCGCGGGGTTCGACCCCCGGACCTCTCCTCCGGTCATATGTTTTATCAAAGTCCGACTTACCAATGCGCCCGTCGGTGGTTCATATTATATATTCGGCAGACATTATATTTAACTTTGATTTAAGTGTTGGTTGGCGGGGGGGAAAGGGCCGGGGCTTAGCCCCAGCCCTCAACGCCTAATATGTGACCCCACCATACCACCGGGAGCACGGGGAACCATTTGAATGTGCGTTTTATATGGTTACAAACGGTTATATGTGCGGGAAGTTACAACCAAAAGGCCGTGGTTCTATTGGAACTTACCATGACCGAGTGTTAACGTGATTTGGGGCCAGCGCTTGGCCCTATGAACTCATACGACCATGCAAAAGGGGCGCGTGCCCAACCTTGGGGGGATAAAATCCCGTTTTAAAACTATAATATAGTTTCCAAGTGGGTTTTCCAACTGATTTATGGTTTTAATTAAATGTTTAAGCCATTTTTAATGTAATTAACTCATTTTTGGGAGTTATTGGGCATTTTTAGAGCCTAAATTCATGGAGGAAGTTGGAGAGGGAAAACTAACTCCCCCACTATTTAACCAAGGCCATTTTGAGGCCAAGGGGACAACTTTTGAGAGCAATTTCAAAGCAGAGATGCTGAGGCAAGCCAAGTCAAAGCCAGTTTGAGGCAGGGAGACCGTTGAGGAGGAGATGTTGTCGGACGATTTCTGAGAGCTCGGGACATCAGTTTCAGGTGCCGTTTTTTGTGCATGGTTCTAGAGATCTGGGCGAACAAGACCAGATCAGTCTTGAGACCATTCGGCATTGTAAAGATGTACTATTAAGCTTTCAAACAAAAATAAAGAAGCCTCCCCCACAAGAGAAAAGGCCCGGAGACGTAGGCAAAGTTGTGCCGAACTCCGTTATCAACCTGTGTATTATGTTTTGTTGCTTTTCATTGCATTTCAGATTTGCATATATGTCTATGGCTGTATAATTCATTCTTTTTTCTCGTTCTTTTGTTAAGTTTTCCCAATGGTCAATTAATGCATGCAAATAAAACTCAACCATAAGTCATTCGAAAAATCCTGACGGATCAAGTGGTATCAGAGCTAGTTGACATTTGGATTTGAGTTTTGCATGTTAGCCAGGGAAGAACACATCTCAAGGAGGAAAATGGCATCTACAGGAGGACTTTCTCAAGACGAGAAGGAGTTCAGAGATTCAGTGTTTGCCATGGCCGAGATGGTGAAGGTGTTGTATGAAGACTACTTGGAACGAAAGAGCATGGTTCAAGTAAAAGCTTCAAAGAACAACAAAGGGAAAGAAGCATTGAAGGAAGTGCCTTCTACATCTGTTTCAGACAACATATCTGAGGTATGCCGTGAAGGTTTCCCAACAAATTTTCCTCATACTCATCAAGTTGGTTTTGGTGAATTCAAAAAACACACAAAAGGTGTAGGTTTGAGAATATTAACCAAGATGGGCTATGAAAAAGGAAAGGGCCTTGGATGTAGAGGTCAAGGCATTTTAAATCCTATTGAGGTTGAGGAAAGGCCTCGATACTTAGGATTGGGATATGAAAGAGGGGACCTTGGAGAGTCTTCCAAGATGGGTTCCAAATCTTCGAAAGCAAGTGATGCTTCAAATGGCCAACTTAAGACATTGCAGTAACACTTCACAAAAGGAAATGGGGCACCGCTTCAGGACTATGGTAGTGAATGCAAGTCGTCTCCAAAGAAAAGTGAAGATCAGCATGGAAGGTATAATGGTCATGTTTTTGTTAATTCTCCTTTTGATTATAACAAGAATAATCAAGTAAACCGAAACTTGTGGAAACTTTATCCATGTGCTTATTGTCATTCACCTAAGCATTGTGTTGCTAAGTGTTGGAAGAGACAAAATTTGTACAGGAAACCTATGTCGTCCAAGAAGGAAACACGACGTAAAGGCTCAAGTCCACAACGGAAGAAGGAGAAGGTTAAGCAGGTCTGGATGCCAAAAACTCGTTGTACGTTTTTCAACAAGAGTGGACATCAAAAGGCTAGTTGTTGGAAGCTTAATCCAGAGCTTCGTCCAAGGAAGGACAAAAGGATTTTTCACGTACCCACGAAGGAGGACGGATTACCAGCGAAGCAAGAAGAACACCGTGAAGGAAAGAAAGCAGTCACTTGGTTCTGCCAGAAGTGGATGTCTCAACTTCATTGTATTTTGCTTCCATTAATGCAATCAGATCCAGAGCAAGTCGGGTGGCCTATCCCGAGCTTGTTGAGTGGTTAGTAACCTTTTGGGGACCAAAAGGTCTTATTGTGGGGAGGTGTGATCCGAAAACGGATTCAGAAGGCTGTCAGGGCATGAAAAATGCTCAAAAATGAAAGTGCTTGAAATCTGACGAAACCAACACCATTGCGTCTGTCTCGTCTTCCTGATTCCGGTGGTATAATTTTTATGTCAAACGAAGTCCGTATGAAGAAGATATCGCATTCTGTCCGCCGAGCCAAACAGGCAAAATTTTGGGATGCTGACTGTACCTGTCCGTACAGTCCGTACAGGACATGTGTCAGTCCGTACAGGGACACGTGGCACGTCCGTACGTGCGACATGTGGCACGTTCATACAGGTGACATGTGGCAGGACCAGGGGACGACACATGGCAGGTCCGTACGTTGACACGTGGCAGGTTCCGTACAGGACACGTGGCGACTCCATAGCGTGACACGTGTCAGGCTGATTTGGCATTTTCGGCGCGCAGTTGGACCAATGCTAAAGTGACACGTGTCACCCCTGGAAGGGTGACACGTGGCACGGATGACATCAGCAGCCTAAGTGTCAGTTGATGACGTGGCGTACGGAGGATGACGTGGCTCGGTTGACGCGGCGACCGTACGAAGACGTGGTAGATGACTTGGACGAATCACATTGCGACACGTGGCCCAATGAAGGGCTGCCACGTGGCACCCATTTACTAGCTGATTGGTTTAATATTTGGTTTGTAAAATTTATATGGAGGCCGAAGGGTTCGACTCCCGGACGTCTCCTCCGATCATATGTTTTATCAAAGTCCGACTTACCAATGCGCCCGCCGGTGGTTCTTATTATATATTCGGCAGACATTATATTTAAATTTGATTTAAGTGTTGGTTGGCGGGGGGGATAGGGCCGGGGCTTAGCCCCAGCCCTCGGCGCCTAACATGTGACCCCACCATACCACCGGGAGCGCTAAGAACCATTTGAATGCGCGTTTTATATGGTTACAAATGGTTATATGTGCGGGAAGTTACAACCAAAAGGCCATGGTTCTATTGGAACTTACCATGACCGAGTGTTAACGTGATTTGGGGCCAGCGCTTAGCCCTTTGGGCTAGCGCTTGGCCCTATGAACTCATACGACCGTGCAAAAGGGGCGCGCGCCCAGCCTTGGGGGGCTAAAAGCCCGTTTTAAAACTATAATATAGTTCCCAAGTGGGTTTTCCAACTGATTTATGGTTTTAATTAAATGTTTAAGCCATTTTTAATGTAATTAACTCATTTTTGGGAGTTATTGGGCATTTTTAGAGCCTAAATTCGTGGAGGAAGTTGGAGAGGGAAAACTAACTCCCCCACTATTTAACCAAGGCCATTTTGAGGCCAAGGGGACAGCTTTTGAGAGCAATTTCAGAGCAGAGATGCTGAGGCAAGCCAAGTCAAAGCCAGTTTGAGGGAGGGAGACCGTTGAGGAGGAGATGATGTCGGACGATTTCTGAGAGCTCGGGACATCAGTTTCAGGTGCCGTTTTTTGTGCATGGTTCCAGAGATCTGGGCGAACAAGACTAGATCAGTCTTGAGACCATTCGAAATTGTAAAGATGTACTATTAAGCTTTCAAACAGAAATAAAGAAATCTCCCCCACAAGAGAAAAGGCCTGGAGACGTAGGCAAAGTTGTGCCGAACTCCGTTATCAACCTGTGTATTATGTTTTGCTGCTTTTCATTGCATTTCAGATTTTCATATATGTCTATGGTTGTATAATTCATTCTTTTTTCTCGTTCTTTCGTTAAGTTTTCCCAATGGTCAATTAATGCATGCAAATAAAACTCAACCATACGTCATTCGAAAAATCCTGACGGATCAGAAATTTAACGGCCAAAACTACCAGTTATGGAAGATGTAGATGGAAGATTATTTATATCAGAAGGATCTATTCCTACCATTGGGTGGAGTTGCAAAGAAGCTGACGGCCATGAAGGACGAAGAATGGGAGATTCTTGACAGAAAGGCTCTAGGAACGATACGGCTGAGCCTGGTAGTGTCGGTGACTTTCAATATTTCCAAAGAAAAGACTACGAAGGGTTTGATAGACGCATTGGCCAAATTGTATGAAAAACCCTCGGTGTCCAATAAGGTATTTCTGATGAAGAGATTATTTAATATGAAGATATCAGAAGGTGGGTCTGTTGCAGATTATTTAAATGAATTTAATACGGTTACTAATCAACTAAGTTCTGTAAAAGTGGACTTTGATGATGAGGTCAGGGCTCTTCTAATCTTGTGCTCATTGCCAGAAAGCTGGAACAGCTTGGTCATGGCTGTAAGTAACTCTGTCTCT
>SNQJ01S0021461.1:5686-38386 GCA_010110895.2 Picea sitchensis | reverse complement strand
GTTTCAGTTGGTCTTCAAGAATGAAGATGAAGATGAGAAATTTTCCAGGTCCAAGAAGGTTCAGAGTCCAGCATATACAGTAGCGGTGGAGTTGTTGAGATCAGTCTCCAAGTGGGAGATTGTTGGTGGTGGAGCCTTATTATCTTCTTGATTCATAGGTCTTTTACTTTCAGTCATTTATACCCCATGAAGTATTTATACCCCAGAAGTAAGTACACTCTTCCACGCGGGGGAGTGCAGAGGGAGGGTACCCCCTATGCCGGGTCCGGGGGGTTTGGGGGCAAGAAGGGGTTCGGGGGCGAAGCCCCCGAAAGAAAAATTGCCTTGTAAATGTTTATTGTAATTTTATTGTAAATCTGGACCGTTCATTATAAGGTCGCAGATCTAACAGTAGAGATTATGTTAGGGATTTTTGCCCTAGAAGGCAACCCTCTTTTATGAGGGAAATGTATTGCGACTATGGTTGATGGCGAATATTGTATTCTGAGAGAAGAGACTGTGAGAGAAAGAAAAGGAAGTTACAACGGGTTTTTCTGTAGGTTGTATCCCTTCATTTGCTGGATAATAATAAAGGAAGGACCTAGCAATTTCTCTGGTGGACGTAGCCCACACTGGGTGAACCATGTAAATCTGTGTCTCTCTTGTATTGTGTATCTTCTGTGTTTTGTTTTTCGCATTTTTTTTATTTTATTGCTTCGCGGTCCTATTTTTCTAACACAACATGACTCTCACAAGTACAGATACGTTGTGCTTCACAGGAAAAAATAGGTCAACTTCACGGGTTACTGGTTTCAGAGGTGCGTGAAAGATGCAGGGGTCGACGATGGAGGCCAAACGAGTTAGGCGAAGGATGGGAGAATGGGGAGCGGACCCCCCCAATGAGATGTCTTTCCATCTTTGACTATATGCGCCCAGGTCGATACCTGTCTTCCTGGAGCTGCATGCACTCCATTTAGCACTCGTTCCCTTTCCCAGGAATTTAGGATAACTAGGTTTATTTTCCCCACTTTAGTATTTTCATTTTCAGGAATATATTATAATATTCCCTTGGGTTAAGCCCTCTAGCTTAGCCCCTATTTTCTAGCCTCTCAGTCCCATCCCTTTCCCTACCTAGTGGAGCTTAGTCCCCCATCACTCTTTCTTTGTGGTCGGTCTACACGGAGCGATGTATAATTTTTATTAATGATATGCATAATTACATATATAAAAATAAGGCTTATTGGCCTTAACATCCAGGATCTTCAGCCTATAACACATAATCCTACCAACTTATCAACACTCGACTCACCATCCTACAAACATTAGTACATTTCACAGGGGCTTGGCCTGGGGTATTACACGACGGTCATGATATGTTCTCAACATAGAGTGATCTGATAGATCATATTCTCCTCGATCTTAACGACTACATTGATCCATGGCTTAACACCCAATTGGTCCATGATCTCTATTTAAAGAGCATGGATGGTTATTTTACGATGATCGATTGTGAGAAACTCTCTTGTAAATCTCTCTATAATTTTTTATTTTTCATTAATAAATTGCTCCAAGTGGCCATGTTGGATGGGGCCGTGGATGTTTCCCCGTAGGGGTTTTTACACGTGAAAAAATCAATGTTTTGATATTTGATCTAGTTGTGTGAGTGGTTACTGAAGGTGTTCGTCCTCTGTTGGAATATCTGTGTTGTCGAACATAAAAGAGTCAATGTCTGGAAGCTTGAGACTTTTGTTGGTAGCGGGAAGTATGGGAATCCTTCTAAAAATTTTGGCAGTTAATGGAACAAGGTGTTCTACTTTTTTAATCAAACTTGCGGGCACACCATGAAACTAGCTCCCTGAAGTCGAAGACTTTGGGCATGCAACAAACATTTACTAAGATAGTTGCCAAAATTTTGTTATATTTCTTTTGTTCAGGAGTTAGACTCTGAAACCATTGATATGTGGTTGACCAATGGAACTATTTATTTTGGGGCGTGAGAGAATTAATAGTATCTCCACAAAAAGGCTCTTTCCTCCTTCTAGTTGTCATATTTATTATTATTCCAATGCACTTTGATATACGTGACACTGGATTAAGGAGATCAAGTCATTTAAAGGTCGAGTCCATGAATATCATTTACTAAAGCATCCCTTCAACAAGTACACATTTCCTTTGAAATACAGGAAACCATAAATGGAAGTTATTTTGAAAAGCTATTAGTTCATGGAAAAATGGGATAATTAATCCACACTAACCCTGGATCACCACCCTTTATCTCACGAATTGGAAATCCTAAATTGTCATAAAGGATCTATAAAATGACGTGGATATTCCACTGGAACAGTTCGTCACAACAAATCTGATAAATAAAACTGAAATCTACCTATGAAGGTTAAATTCCTTGAGATTCTAGAATGTTTAGTTACTAATTTTCTACTTCAACATGAAACATATAAAATGTGGAAAATAGAGAACAGTAAAATACAATCACACACCATCCACAAAATAACAAAAATATTTTCTCTGGGAAACCCTTACGGGAGAAAACCCAACTAGAAGGTGAGGTTGCTCCGCTCTCTTTTCTTTGGTATGGAAATAATTCAAGTACAAAGGAGAAGGCACTCTCTATGGAGTTACCTGAGACATGTGGCCTGTTAGGCTACTACAAAACATTAATGCCCTCTGCTATGCTCTCTAATTTCTCATTCCCACCTGTTTTTCTCTGTTATGAAACACAATAAAAAAACATATAATGGAACCCCTTTTCCTCCCGGGGGCTTGGTATTTAACATAACCCAATAGTCATCTAGAGGTAGGGTTTTGACTTCCTCAACCCTCATTTGTGATAAAGGTTAATATGTCTTATTGGATGTCATCATGTGATCTTATAGGTTTAATGTGGTCTTATGGGATGTCATCATGTGAGTAGGTAGGTGAATGCCAAGACTTACATGGGAAAATGTTTTTTGAGAAATTTTAGAAAATATTTTTCTTTTTACACTATTTAAGGGAAGTTATACTAAAAGTTAATTGAGATTAAAATTAGTTATATATATGAAATCAAGGTTAAATGTTAAGAGAAAGTATATAATTCCAATGTAGGAAATTTTAACAATGAATACAAAGGTTAATAGCTTTTTTGCTTATACTATTTATGTTTGTTTGTTTGTTTGTTTTTTGAGTAAGACCTAAAACTACTTCTAATTGGTTAAGAGTTCTTCTTCTTTGAATTTAAAGGAAATGAACATATTAATGGTCCAAAACACAAAGACATCTCACAAAAAATCCCTTCTTATGAACCACTAGCTAGTCATTTTAGGGGACTTGGTTTTCCTTGAATAAGGATGAAAAGTAGGCCCACATTTTCCAATAACAATTGCTAATCAATTGTCTTCACATAAAATTTATATTTTTATAAAATATTAGAAAATGATTTTATTTTACATTGTAATTTAAATTTTTAACAAAACATTGGAAGATGATGATTTAATCACTTTTTATGATATTTAAAAAAAAAATAGATAAAGTTTGATTTCTCTAAAATATTAGAAAAATATTTTGTTTGGCACTATTTTATGATGAAATATTGGAAAAGGATTGTTTTCACTAGAATTTGAAAAAGGATTGCCTTCACTAGAATTTTTGTTTTTTAAATGAGGAAAAAATGGAAAGAATTGCTTTGGGCACTATTCTATGAAAGTTATAATATTAGTATTGTTTTATGTAAGTAAAAAAGAGTGTAAGTTTGAGTTTAAGTATTTATTTAATTTTGATATGAGTTTTTAAAATAATAATAATAATAATAACAAAATATTTAAATATTAAATAATTATAATAATTATATAAGTAAATATATTTTTTATTGATTACAATTTCAAAATATTTGTTATCATATTGAATTTCACAAATTTTTAACTTTTCAAAGTTATGATAATTTAGGAACAACTTTTAGAATAAATAAATAAAATTTTAAAGTAAACTAAATAATTTCTTACCTTTTTTTTTTTTTAAGTAAAAGAGGCAGTGCTTGTTATATTGCTATTATCAAAGATACAAAAGTGATGCCAGCTGTCCCGCCTAAGCAGGAACCGGGACAGCTGAGCATCCATGTCCAGGTGTAATACCATGTGCATAGGTGGCAAAATTTACAGAGTTAACAGTGCTATGTCCCGCCCGAAGGAAACCGGGACTGATAATCACAGCCAGAAGACTGGTTATTCTAACTAAGACTATGACAATATAATAGCTAGCCTGAGAACTATAGCAAGAAAACCAGAGCAAAATTTTAACTAGGATGGAACCTTGAAGCCGCGTCGCTGGTCCTATGCATCGGAGTGCCTCCATCGCGCAGGAAACGTGTATGTGCGTGCACAGGTCGGGCATTGTTTTTTGGACGTTGCTCGGGAGTGCGCCGCGAAAACCATGTCAAGCCTCTGGTCGATTTGTGCCAGGCGGAAGATTTGATCTTCCAATTTGCCTCTGATGTCGAAAATTAGGTTGAGGAGATCCCAATTTGCAGCGGGTGGCTGCTCCTGGCTGTAGCTGGCCGCGTGCTCCTCTCTTGCRCCCTCGGCTTCCTCCTTTGACTGGTGTCRCTGACGATCGTGCCCTGTGTCCTCCGTTGCTTCGGTGGCTTCAGGAGGGATCTCCTCGRCCACGTAGCAGGGGGTGTAGGGCCATTCCTCGATGACTGCAGAGGGGTCGGGCTCCTCACTGACAGGTTGAGAGGGGCCAGGGGAGCCATAACTTACGYGAGAGCTCCAATTCTTYGRAATTGTTAGTGGATTATGCTCGGTAGGGCTGGGCGGGCCGTTTGGCGGGAGAACTTCTTCGATGAACACCGGTGGAGGCGTTCTTAGCTTGAGCTTGCGTCGCCGGGTGGCAATTGCCAGAGCTCGTTCAAAGTTTTCCTTTCGCTTGCGCCTGGATTCTGCAGCATACCAGGCTGCCCCTCATTTCGATCGCCCTCGAATTCGTGGCATGACTGGTGCCCTGCCGAGAGTTCTGATGCTAGTATCGGTCGAGGAGCTGCTGAAGGGGGGCAGAATTGCCAAGTGCAGCCCCTGCTCCGAAGAAATTACAGTAAGGCTTCTGCAGCACTGAGTTTCCTGTGAAAGGTAGGCTTCCCGGAGAAACAAACCGCTTGCAGGCATAACCCGAATGACGAGCTCCATTATCAATACAATTGATATAACCTCGGCATTAAATCGCGTCATTATTCCCGTCTGGTTAGTGCTCTGGGCTGATGTACCTTGCGCTCGCGCGAGGGTACTGCTCGAGAGAGTTCGCCTGTGCGCGTTCATGGGATTTAATGGCTGGTTTGGGACGGGCCGACGGGAGCATTTACGCCTCGGCCTCTGTCGTTTCCACCTGGCACAATTGCGCCACCTATCACCCCATCCGGGGAATAATTTCTTACTTTTATTAATGTTTAAGAAACCAAATTTCTTTACAATAGAGAAATAAAATTTTAAAACAAACTAAATACTTCATTACTTTTTTAATATTCAAGAAACCAAATTTAATTTAAGTGGACATTAACCACCATCATCATCATGCATCAATTTACATAAATCCATTTCAATATCCAACTTATTCAACATGAAAAAAAATCTATATCTTTTTAAGAAAATACTTCATTTAACCAACTACAATTACAATCTATAAATATTTTTATAATTTTAACTTGATTAATACTACTCTTTAATTATATTGAAGTTATACAACAAGGACATCCTAACTATGAATTGGAATTTCATTTCTCATTAATACTTCATTGTTTTTAATTACCACTAACATAAATCAAAATTAATTAAATGTTTTGTTTAAAGTTAGCCTAGATGCATCTTAATTATGAATGACATCTTAATTTATTTTTTAATTAAATTTTATAATACACAAAAATTTATTAATTTAAAATTTTGAAAAATATTTAATATTTAATAATATAAATTAATTTTAATTTTTTTGTTCGTTAAAAATGTCGCTAACATTTCAACCATTGGTTAAGAAACCATAACCCATCAAAACCATCAAAATCAACTCTTAACATGGTTGGATTTTTGAATGTCTTCTACAAACTAAACACACTAAAAGTATTAAAATCAGATAGCTTAGCAAAAAAACCACACCTTAACTGAGTGTGCTAGCAAAAATTAAAATTATTATTATTCTACGTATATTATTTTTTAGATTGGGATAGAAACATTTATTTCAATTTTTAATAAAATATTATTAAATTTATTAAAAAAAATCCATCAATACCAAATTAGAGTACTCTATTAAACCCTAAAGGGATACAAAACTTACTTGACTTTATTACGCTGCGAGAAGGCTGAAAACCTAACGCCGCTCGCTGGAACCAAGCGTCCCAGGTAGAACGAATATGGCTGCTATTGACACAGCATCACGAATACAATCAAACAGTCTGGTGACTAGTCGCAATCTAATCGGATATAAACTAGTAAATCCCTATTCTCTGTAACTCCGTTTTGATATTGAAAGTTACATATTCCCATATTATCTGGTAAATCTCTATTCTCTGTAAATCTCTGGTAAATCTCTATTCTCTGTAACTCCGTATTGATATTGAAAGTTACATATTCCCATCCCACTGACCCCTGGGCCCTCATTGATGAGATCTTCATTGTTGAATAATGACAATTATTATTAATGAAATAAATTTGTGCTGCTCTGTTTAGTTCAGCCTCCAATTCCTCCCGTACTCTACATTCAGACACACAGTGAAAGCGAGTTAATGGGGTTTGACTGTAGGAAGCAAATATCTGGCACAGTGACGCTGATAGAATACGATTACCGTATAACTATCCTGCTTGTTTTTTTCTTTCAGAATTTAGACAGTGCAGTCTATTGCATGTGCTTTTTCTGGTGCCACTGACAAAATGTTTCTCACGAGTTCCTCTGTTTTATGGATCTTTAGATGCTTTAAACATTGGATTTTGCAACATAATATCTAGGGACTCCGTCGTTCTTCTTCCCTCGACCATCGATCGTAAATTGGATGCGTGGCCCTGTGCTTGCAAAACAAAACCAGTCATATTCACATATTCAATTGGTTTTTGTATTTAAGCCCGGGTGGCAAAATGTGTCATGTCCCAAAAAGTTAGTTGAGTGTAATTTTCAATCAAAATAAGTGGCAAACTGATATAACTATGTCACTTGAATTCATTGTGATGAGACGTGTTAGTTTGTACATTTCAAGATGAGAATAGTCACCTTTCATTCTCTCACTACTGCAAAAACTTGTTTTTTGCAATTTCAATAGATACTTTGGGTGAGACTTAATTTGCGTACAGGTGATGTTGAAAGGGCTGGTGTTTGGTGGGTTTTGTTGGTCAAAGATAACTCGAATCTAGGGTCTTACAACCGCACATAGCGCCAACAAATGATTTTGTTGTCGGTTTCACAAGCAAGCTTCCACATAAATTACATCCCACCTAGGATGGATAACACGCCACTAATTAAAGTACCAGCAGATGGGAAATACCTGCTGGAAACATCACCAGTCCGACCTGGTGTATGCATTGAAGGATATATGCTCGGCAAGGTTGTCGGCCTCAAGTTCGTGGATCATGATATCACCAACGAGCGAAAATTCCCGGACCTGGCTAGAGAAAAATATTTGTGCGCTAAAAGCGTATCGGGCACAACAACAATAGTGCTAGAGACACAGGTATGGGCAACAGGATTGGAGAAGTTAGGAAAATTAAACCTGATGGAGTTCCAACACTTCGGACACAGTCTGGAAATTAATGCTTGTGTGAAGTTATTACTTAACTACGCCCATGGGGGGACCCTGTGGCTTAACCTCCCCAATGTCAATTGATACTGCGTTGATTGTGCGGATCACAGGGCTCCCAAAATACGGAGAGGATCCGACCATTTTGTTCAACAAGGCAGGAGACAGAGCCCTATCACAAGCAACAAAGGAAAAGTTCTAGACTTTCAGGGGGGAAAGGGGATTGGATGTTAAAAACATCAGTGATGACAATGTTTGGTTTGCAACGCAGGTATTGGCATGGAAGTTGTTGCGCAAATGTCGGAAGGATGAAGTACCAGCTGCAGAAAAATGCGTCGAAGGGGTTCAAATGAACTGTGCCACCTTCTTGGTGAATCAATTTTTGCAAGATTGTATTGAGGCCCAGGAAAAGGGCACAAAAATTCACTATGCATGGCTTTTAATTTTGATTGCATTGGTCGAATGGAAAGAACCAGGCTACTATCAGTGCATGGTCACATCTAATAGAGGTAGTATGGCCTTGTGGTATGCCAAATTATTGCATACGCTGAACAAAAAGAGGAAACAAGATAATAATGTTACATTTTTTGTATACTTTGATACGATCAGGCGTATAATCGACCATACATTATACATTTTAGCCGAGATAGTGGAAATCTATAAGGACATTGTGTGCTTCAAAGCAGGAATGCACCACATGTATGTGCAGGCAACGAAAGACTCGGTGCACCAGTAATTGTCAACCAACTATAGGTTGACATTGGAAGATGTATGCCTAATCATGAATGATTGGGAAGATGGAAAGAAAACCCCAACATAGAAAACATGGCACCCGAAAGACGAAGAAGAGCAGGATAAGAGTGATGAAGAACCGAATGAGGAGCATGGGAACGATCAGAACAATGGCACAGAAGATATCCCTGGCCCATCAACAACAGAAGTTCAACAAACAGTCCCCACAGCAAGAGAAGAATGGAAGGATAAGGGGAAGGAACTAACAAAAGGGGCAGGCAAGAAGACTAGAGTGCACAAGGAACCCATAGTTTATACTTTAACCAATGACGATATGGACCACATCGGCTACCAATTACGAGATTCCGCAGAGGAAATTGTGGAGGAAGCAACGAAGAAACAGGCAGCGCAACAACAGAGGGTACAGGATCAGTTGGCAACACCCCAACAACTCTTAGCAGTTGCCAGTCTAACAAAAGAGCGCAGGATCGAGGGAGGAACTTCCATAATTCTGAGGAAGGAAGCAAAGGTTGCACATCCAGTCTTAACCCAGCTAGTAACTGGGCACAAAACACTCCAAATTGAGACGAACACACTTGAATTTCCAACGTACAAATTACAAAAACAAGTGAACATGATAGGACACCTGAACATAGTGGTATTGAGGATGACGATACAAAGATTACAAGACTTGGAAATAGGCTTATTGAAAGAGATTAAGGACCGAGGAGATGAAGCAAACCAGGAGCTAACAAAAATGATGGATGAGAGAGCTCAGTTGTAGCAACAATATGACGTTGCGCTCCAGCAGAAGAAGGAAGTTGAAGGCCGAGTGGAGGAAGTAATGAAAGACAAAAACAAGGTCGAGGAAAGGGTAAAGAAATCCCTCAAGGAAAAGGACGAAGCCAAAAGTATAGCGCATAAAACACAAGCAGTCATCCATAAATTATATAAGACCATTCCAGAAGTCTCAATAGTAGTAGAAGATACTATGGAAGTGTTGGAAACACTGAGGGGGAGGGGGGGAGGCAGGGGCGGAGGTGGGGGTGAATCAATATTACCTTTTTAAACGTTCAGTAATTACTTTGTTATTCTATTTATAATCACAATAGATCAACAATGGACTTGTATTTAAAAATCAATTATATAAGTACTTAACAAGAATCACAAAGTTTATAAAGAATAATCTGTGATTGTGAAGGACACCAATCCTCTTTAGAGCACACCCTCTTGGATACACAAATCCTCTTCTTCAGGGAACTAACCCTAGGAAGCACCAACTCCCTTGTTTTAGGGAACCAACCCTAGGAGGCACCACCTCCCTTGTTTTCACACTTTACTTAGTAAAGGATATGAATCATTCCTTGCTCCTCCCGTCCACCTTAACTGCATAAGTATATTCAACTTTCCTTCTTGGACTCTACTTATGCTTTTGATCTTATGATCTAGACTATAGAGACACCTTCTTCTTCACCATTCTTTCTTGCTTATATACTCTTCCAACTTGTGTGAGATTTGAAACATTGTGTCCATTTGTTTGAAACATTGCACCTCTTCATTTAAATTAACAATAATAATGTTTGTCTTTTAATTTAGAATTAATATATTCGTCTATTATTACTCACACATGATCGTGAAATATTTTAAATTTAGTAAGAGGGATTTTCATAAATCGATCACAAGTATGGATCGATTTCTTTTAACTCGATCTCATGTCTCTTTAAATTCATTCTTATACTTCTGCTACATCCCCAGTTTTCCAACATATCATATTTGAGCTTTTACCAGCTCTTTGTATTGTTATGGTGTTCTTCTTGAGCTTCCTATAGGAAACATAGTTAAACCCCAGGCACGTTATCTTTCCTTTAAGTGACCGCAAACTCAAAACCAGAGGCTTATTCAGTCCAAGCATTGTTATGTTAGATCTTTCTCTTTTCACCCTTATTCTCCTACATGGGACCGTATTCAAATTTCTGAGGGCTTATTTAATTCTAGACCCTTTTGCGCTCCTTATTAGATTATTTACCTTATCACGCAACCGGTGTTGGAACCAAGTCCTCCGGTACTTTGGCCTTCGGTATTTCCGCCTTTGCAATATTCCAACTCTCCTGGACTAAATTTCTCCGAAGTGTGTATAGTTTAGATGTTAGCCACATAACTACACCATCCAACGGTCCGGATCAAAATCACTCTGCCTCCACCAGGGTAATATTCATGCACGTTACTTTTTGTTTTTGGATCTTGATCATGGATCTTCCTCCTCGACGGATAGTCAGATCTCATTTCGGGGCTCCGACACTCCGAGACTCCAGGATATTCTCACTCTTAGGTTTTTTCAACTCCGACGAAGTTTTACTAGCTGAAGTGGTCATAAAGAACTGATGACCGCTTAACATTGGTCTTACCCTATCCTTCCACTGTACTCTATCGAATGATCAAAAGATATTCCGGAGGATCTTATATCAATGACTACCATTAATTTTCAACTTCGGCCTTCAGCGCTTCAGACATGTTTTTTGGTAGGAGAAGAGAGATATCCCTAGATGATGTAATTTTGGAGTGATGTGTCATGCTGACATCACTGTTGACATGGAACTGGTTGGGTGGTTGCCACATGTCACCTTGATTCGTGACTTTCATATACCTAATGTGCCAACTAGACCTTGACACTTATCACCAACTGATTGGGCCATGTGTCATCTTTGTCTTCTACCACATGTCTCCCTCCTGGATCATGGATTTGCACTTCGTGGTTTTGGTACTTCATGTCTTCATGAGTTTTAATTGTTTGGGACTCCTCGTAATCTCAGAGTGGTCAACGTCGAGCTGACTATTCCTTCCCTTCCACTACTTCATGCAACGATCGATGGGATTTTCTGGCTCTTCTTTCAATCCTATGGTCGATGAGAGTTCGTGACGTCGGGGCTTCCACCTTCAGGTAAACTTACATGTTTCATACTCCTTTTAGCTGAAGTGGTCAACGCCTAAGTTGACCACTATTGGACCTGTTGATATTATGGTAGCTGCAGGAGGTATTTACCTCCACGTGTAAACCTAACGAGAATAGAATATTTCGGGAAGCAAGAAGAAACCCTAATGAGTTGGCTAATAACCCTAGAAGACAAGTCGACTGAATAGGATAATTTGTATTAGGTTATTAGCCTCCAAGAGAAGAAGTTGGCCAGAAGAAATATTATATACTAAGTAAATAGGCACCAAGAATGAGAATTCAGCCCAAACAGTTAGCCAGAATTAGAGTTTAGTATAAATACAGGAGGCCAATCTTCATTTTGGCAGGAATTCTTAGAACTGCAGAGCTCACTTGTGCACACTGCAGTTAGCCAGTTTGTGGGTAAGTTTGGAGGAGAATCTATCGTTGCAGCTGCTGCAGCTAGCAGATTATGTTTTATCTTGGACTATCTCTTGGTTATAGTTTGGACTATCTGATCAGCTCTTGTTTGGTGCGCTATCCTTGGAGAAAGGTGCGCTACCCTTTGTTTGGATATCTAGCCTAAGGTTTTCTTTTGGAGTGATTCTCTGTCAAGGTTAAGGTGCTCGGAGGGTGGCTTCGACCTATGGTTGGGTGATAATAGTGATATTGTCTATGGTAAAATGAGCACATCCATCATATTCTAACAGGTTATGGGCCCACACCTCCTTTATTCAGTCTAACCACTAGAAGGGAGCATATACATAAGGATATTAAGCTCGTTGAAGAACTGTCGATAGGGTTTCTAGCAGGAGCAGTCACCAGAGCACTGTCGCTAGGGTTACTAGCAAGTGCAGTTGCAGAAACCCTAACCCTCTCGTTGAGGCACCTTAAGTGAAGGGATTGACCTATTTTTCAGATAAACCAGTGCACCCTAGCCTAGCGCATCTCCTGGTACTCTCAGCAAGCCAAGACGTCAAGTTTGATTTTTTGGTCAAATCTAGGGTTGACCAAGTCAAAATAGCCATGACTTACTCTATGAAGTCAGAAAACAAGTTAGATGGAGCTTCTAACTTCAGATCGTGGAAGACAAGGATTGACCTCATCCTTGCCAAGAATAAAGTGTTGGATATCGTGAAAGGAAAGATCGTGGAACCAGAGTTTGAAGAAGGAAAAGAGAAGGAACTGCATAACGTTGCAGTTACGGAGAAATTCAAAGACGGTGATATCAATCCCATGAGTATCATAGAAGACTCTATAAAATACCACTTGATACCCTATATCTCCCATCTTGATTCATCAAAGAAGATGTACGATGCCCTAACAAACCTCTTCTCAGTCAGAAACATTGGACAAGTAATGAGTCTGAAGAATGAGCTCCGTGACATGAAGATGAATGATGATGACAACATAACATCATACTTTGTGAGAATCTCTTAGTTAAGAGATCAACTACAAGCTATTGAAGAGATCATTTCAAAGAAGGAATTGGTAAACATAGTACTTAATGGTCTTCCCAAGATGTGGGATTCATTTGCCGCAAACATGAACACAAGGAAGGAGTATCCTACATTTGAAGAACTTTGGACTTGATGTGCTCAAGAAGAATCAAGGATTAGTGCAAAAGAGAAACCCCAAAAGAAGTACGATGATCAGGCCTTCACAACAAGGTTCAAGGATTTCAAGAACAAAAAGAAGTTTGGCTCCAGGAAGAAAACAAATCAAGAGAAAGATATGTCAAGGATACAATGCTTCAATTGTCAAAAGTATGGTCACTACAAGAATCATTGTCCCGAGTTAAAGAAAAGGAAGGAAACACACGAAGCATNCGCGTCATTATTCCCGTCTGGTTAGTGCTCTGGGCTGATGTACCTTGCGCTCGCGCGAGGGTACTGCTCGAGAGAGTTCGCCTGTGCGCGTTCATGGGATTTAATGGCTGGTTTGGGACGGGCCGACGGGAGCATTTACGCCTTGGCCTCTGTCGTTTCCACCTGGCACAATTGCGCAACCTATCACCCCACCCGGGGAGTAAAAGATATTAAATTATTAATAAAGAGGAAAAGAGATTAATTTGCGCAACTGCCATTTTGGCTCTAATAAAAAGGGGAAAGAAGGGAATAATAAAAATTAGGAAACTAAGGAATGGAAGAAACATAATAAGGGAAAGAGGGGAACTTATGGTAAAAAGCGAGGTCAAATTAGTAAAGAATCAACAATTAAGAACCTTCTAAGAACTAAATTAGCAACTTCATTTTAGGGAAAGTATTTAAACCAGTAAGGGAATCTAGGAACACCTAGGAGTAAATTTAGGAGCAACTCTAGGTGGGTGAGGGAAATGAGACAATTATTAATTTTAAAGAAAATAATTATTGGAGGAAATAGAGGGATGGTTGACACTTGTGCGAAGGAGAATATTTAGAAGATTTTTATTAAAACCTAAATTAATTGAGATTTAGGGAAAGAATGGCAGTTCTAAAACTCTATAAAAGAAAGGGAGGAGAAGGAAGAAAGGAATCAGCTGTTAGCATAACGTTACGCTGCCAGATTTGTGACTTGAATGATTACTTGTGGGGAGTTGGGATTTCCCAGCTTGGATAGGAGTGGTAGCTTGGCCTTGCGAGGTGAGCTGGGAGCTAGACGTACCATCTGGATATTGTGTGGCCCCTTTGCGGCTCGGGGGGCTAAGGGGGAAGCAGAGTACCCCTAGCGTTGGCTGGGAGGTACCGACGTAGTCTCGATGGTCGGCGAGTAGGATTTGCACGGAGCACGCGGACGTCACCCAGAGCAGTTGATCAGACAACGATATGTTTTTCACTTGCATGATAGAAGGTATTAGGAACTTGGCCCTCTCTTATTGTTATCAACATTTTGTCTTGGCTTGTGAGATGAAAACTACTTGGCTTAACTCTGCATGGGTTCTTGTTGGATTGATTGGTTTTCCTTTCTGTTCTTCGGCGATTGTAATTGTGTTACGGTTATAAAAATATTTCTTCTTACTCTGCTGTTGCATGTTGGTATTAGATAAAAGAGATTTTATGGCCTCGGCGTTACCGACCTTCCTTGGTTCTGTGCGATCTACAACTGTGCCTTACGATTGTTTGGTTTGCATTTTTCTATTATCATTTCCATGCATTTCAATGGAGGAAACCCACTTGATTCAACACCTTTCCCTGCGTTTTTTATGTTTTCATTCCCATGCCTTTCATTGGAGGAAACCCCCATGAATTTCGACCACATCTCTGCATTTTTTTGGTTGTAATTCTCTACGATCCGGTGGAGGGTAACCACACATTTTGATCACTTAATCTCTTCGCTTTTGTGTTTGTGTTTTCTGTGCGATTTGGGGAAGGATATCCACCTGGATCTTGCCCACTTTTCCTTGCATTGGTGTTGGTGGTTCTCTGGGATTTTTTTTTTTTTTTTTTATCTCTGCATTTGTGTTGTGTTTCTCAGCGAATTGGGGGAAGTTACCCATGCAATTTTCGACCACAAAATCGTTGCGTTTTGGTATTACTTCTCTCTACATTTGCGTTGGTGTTTCTCTATGATTTGGGGGCGGATACCCACACGATTTTCAACCACTCTGATCTCTGCGATTTTGGTTTTTATATCTTTGCATTTGTATTGTGTTTCTCAGCGAATTGGGGGAAGTTACCCACGCGATTTTCGACCACAAAATTACTGCGTTTTGGTGTTACTTCTCTCTGCATTTGCATTTTTGTTTCTCTGCGATTTGGGGGCAGATACCCACACGGTTTTCAACCACTCCGATCTCTGCGATTTTGGTTTTTATATCTCGACATTTTTCTTTATTTATTTTATGGATGAATTGTTTTAGGACCCCATCCATGCATTCATAATTATCTCCTCTGATAACCACGGTTTCACCTTCCTTTTCTCAGAACGAGATTCATCGTTGGGTAATAAGTTTATTGTTACATGTTGTTATTGGGTAATTTTTTTCTATCTGCGCATTCTTTATTACCTCTGCATGTTTTTCCCGGGGTATCTCCTTTTTGGCGATTTTGCCATCAATTACTACTGCTGGTTACCTTCGTTGCGTGGCGAAGTTTTTTTAGGAGACTTGAATTTCCTCTAAAACCGTGGCCTGTTACCCACGCTTTCCCTTTAGCTCATTTTTTCTGATAGCTGTAGCGTTCTACCCTTGTGTTAATGCCTTTTTGGTCAATGGCCAATAAGAGCACGTGGGGTTGAATTGGGATTGATGTCAGCTTGAGTTCTTAATTTGCCTTTTTTTAAGGATTCAATCTTCCTTAAAATCCTAGTACAGATTTGTAAGTTAGCATGCCTAGTATCTTAATTTATTCCAATTTTGAATTGATCTTATTATAGCTCTTTTAAGGCCTTGTAGGGTAGCTTGTGTCCTTTCCTTGTTTCTCCTGGTGATGGAATCCTTTATACCTTAAATGGAAGTGTAAGGTGGCATTGACAACCCTTTTGTACCACTTAAAAGGATTTGGGAACTTCTTTTGGTACCTGGTAGTAGAAGTTGTTTTTTTTTGCGTTTAACTCTTACTTATTGTTAATAGGTGTTATCCTTTTAATTATTTTAATGGATGTATAATGCAGCCTTTACTCCCTTTATTTATTTTAAATGGATTTTGGTATTTAATTCTTAATTTTATCACTTAAGTAAAATAGCTCATTTTCATAAAATGCATAGCGAGCTACCTAGGAGTTGAACTTGGTACATGAGTGGAATCGTCGATAAGTGATGCCTGACTTAATGCTATTGATCTTAACAAGTTACTAATCATATTTAGAAGAGTTCTATGACATTTCAAAATTGTAGTTATGCCCATGTGTTTCTTGCTATTCTTCATGTAATTTCCCTTGCTCAATTGTTTTCTTTTTATATTGCATAATGGATGGATTAACCATATCATATTATTTTATTTGGCACCATAATGAGTATGATGGGCACGTGTGTAGTCACTTCATCTACCACTAGAAATGTTAGATACAATTGAATTAATGAATGATTAATTCTGCACCTCGAAGTAAATTAGATGACTACCTTTACTTCTTGATTTAAAATAAAGTTGTTTTCTTTTCGCTCGCACTTATGTTGTTCATGATGGATTTCGTAATCAAGTTCTCTTGCACTATGGAATTCTCGTGATGTGTGTTGGTTTATAGAAACTTATCGCACAATGATTGTCATTGTTGTTGTTGATTTAGCATATTTAGTTTGGTCTGATTGGTGTTGGTGGGATGTAGACTCCTCTTTGTTCCTCAGAACAATCGCCAGCCCTAAGACCTTAAATGGTTAAAATCGATGGGAACCTGGGCTTGAGCGTTGCTTATGTGTCTTGGAGGTCCTAACCATTGCAGGGTAGGATGGATGGGTGGTCAGTCTTTTATTTGTTGTTTGATTGTTGTTCTTTACTGGTAGATGTTTATGTGCATCTTAGATCTTTATGTTGATATCGCAGTCACATGCGTCATGATTTGTCGTCATGTGGCGGTGCAGAGTATAATGTCTTGTTACCCAGTACACACGCACATACACACACAATTTTTTTTTTTTGCACTTGTTATAAGAGGTTGTCGGCGTAACGAGGAGGTTCGTTACATAAAAAGGGGGGAGGGTGCAACACTAGGACTTCCCGGGAGGTCACCCATCCCAGTGCTACTCTAGCCCAAGCGCGCTTCACTGCAGAGTTTTGATGGGATCCGGTGTATTAAAGTAATATTTTTAATATTCTTAAAAATATTAGCATATGTTAGGATAACCTTGTTATTATATAGGAACTTTATAAAATTATTTTGTTAAATCTCTTTTGGATTAAATAACTTTTTTACTTTCTTGTGAAAAATAGTGGTTGTGAGATGCCTATTGTTGACAAAGGTTGTCTTAAAGTATAGAGTGTTGATGGATCCCTTTCAACTCAGTGAATTTAAGTGGTTTAGTTCTAACTTTGAATGTTATTTCAAGGTGGAAAACATGTATGTCCAAAGATTTAATGTTAAAAGTTTTTTTTTAAGAAATGCACCATTTTAAAAGTAATTTTGAGTAATAGTGGCATTTTGTAAAGGTGTTTTGAGTTTTTGTTTTGTACATAAATTTTAATAAAATTTTAAGTTGAATAGAACAAATATAGAGGTTTACTATTGGTTATAAATATCTTATTGATTACATGCAACTCTTTTATTTTGTTGGTTCTAGGATATCTCTAAAAAAACATATGAATACGAGAGAAAGTAACTATAAACAATTGAAGTAGAGGATAACACTTTCCTGCTAATCAAAGAAGAGGATAAGAACACAATGCCAAAGGATGTTTAACCACCTACCTTACTTTGAACACGAACATTGGTTATCCAACTCTTTATGTCGATTCATTGGAAGTTCATGTAACCCTGGATTCAAGTGCCTCTAAGAGTTCTACTAGTTCATCTCACAAGAAGATTTATTTAATGAAAATTCCTCAGTTGTGACATTGAGTATATATTTATTAAAATCCCCAATGTAGAATTAATGTTTTTTGGTAAGTTATTCATATACATTATATTAACATAAGATGATATTGTACAAAAAATGTGTTGCTGGTTTGCTGCTTAGGAAACCAGACCAACAACAATGCATTAGTTTGACTATCTCCACTAGTCTGAAAAGCCTATGTTTTTTTAGGCTACACATCAAAACATAGAAAACCTTGTATATGTCTAAAAAAGGTCTCGTAAAATCTTGTCTAGCATACATAAAACTGGAGGGAGGTAGGGTAGAAGCACCCGTACCTATGAAACTAAAAAAACGATAGGCTAAACTAAAAACCATGATAGAATTAAGCCATGGGAGGGTGATCCTCAACCACATGAAACTAAGGATGAGGATAATCCATCCTTTTTAGGTCCATTCCATCTAGCTTCTTTGACAATAGATTAATCTTATGGTCCGCCGACTTTCTCTGCACCTGCACGTAGTCCAACTGAAGCAAAATATCCTAGTGAGCTTCATGTCATTCTATAAGAACCTTACCCATCAACATTTTGAGATGCCAATAAATGTCAATGGTCTTCAAATAATGTGACTTCGTCGCCTAAGTGGTGCCAAGGTTGGGGATCTAAGACTGGATATTGTTCACAACCTCCACATTTGGAGCAAAGTGTCGAAGGACCCTTACATCTACCTCAATAGAGTTGATTTCCCCTCTAATCTCATGAGGGGTGCATGCTTGATAATCTTTTGTAGTGGTAATGAGATGGGAGCTTGTGGAGTGATGATGGTTTCCTTTGGAGTGACGAGAAGATCCACCACGGGCCATGGTTCAGGGAAGGATAAGAGGAGCATGGAGAAGCTAGAGCAAGGTGAGTACCTTGGAGTTTCAAATTAGTTTCAAATTAGTTAAGAAAATAATTATAACAATTATAAAAATAAAACCTACATCACATGTTGTCAAAATTAAAACAAAGACTCTATATACATTTCCCAACAACTTATAATATAAAGATTTGGAAATACAACTTCAAAACCATAGCAATATAATAAACATAACTTTTTAAATGATATAATATAGACACTATTAAGCTACCATTTACCTCTCACATCTACCCATATAAGAACTAGGTGGCTTGCTTAATCGTTAAGTTATGTTATGTGTTATTGAATGTTATCACTATTGGACAAAAGAAAAAGGTAATATTCTGTACCTCCTATCTCCTGGCCCTTGCTTACTAGTTTATATGGCTGGAAATAAATGCAACAATATTTGAAAATAATGTTCCTTCAATTAGTCGGGTGATCATCATAATTATGAGCACATTACAGTTGAAGATAGGAAAACAAAATCCCCAAATATCTCGCCTCAGTGAGTTTACACACCGGGAAGGCTATTCAATAGTCTGTTTTGATGGGGCGACCAACGCAAATGGGCAACATTGTGGAGCTGAAGGTTTTATTAAGCTACTTGATTCCAAGATTTTTAGATGGACTCTGAATTGTGGATGTGGGACAAACACAAAAGCTGAACTAATGGGTGTTTGGGCAACCTTGAAGCTTGCAAATCATCTTCTTCTTAATAGATTACAAATACTGGGCAACTCAAAGGTGGTAATCGACTGGCTCAACAAAAATGGAAAGCTACAGGTTTGCACCATCGAGGGTTGGAAGGCTAAAATACAGGGGCTTCTAAATCAATTCCAAGATCTAATTTTTCAGCATATTTACAGGATACACAACTCAGAGGCAGATCATCTATCCAAGAAATCCTTCATAGAACCTAAAGGAAGGATCACATACTACAACTAGAAAAATGGCATTGAGGGACAAAGAAAGTACATTACCCTCTCTTAGTGTGATCATATATTAAAAGTCATAAGAGATTTCACAGTTTTATTTTCCCATGTTCTGTTATTAACAATAGCGAAGTTACAAGTTTTGAGCTTCTAGGTTTCTATACTCATAGATTATGGTATATGATTTTATTTTTAAATTTCTTTCAATGCCTTTGGACACAATGGTTTTATAAAATGTAATGTGATTTTCCTATTATTTAAACAATTATATTATACTAATATAATGGAGAATTTTTCTTTTTGGAAACAATTACGTTATGTGTTGGAGGTATCTACCATATAAGAATAATTCGGTGTACTACTTATCACCAAGTGAAATCAATGGTTAAGAATATTACATAAAGAGAAATATTATTATATTTTTTAATATATTTTAAAATCAATAACATCCAAATCAATTCTAGAATATTATAGTATTATTTTATATTTTAGAATTAAAACCATCTAAATCAATTCTTTTTGATTCAATTTATTTTTCTTTTATAAATAATAAAAAAAAATTACCAATTTTTTATTATAATAGTTCATTTTTCTTTCTTTCTAAACAAGGGCTGCATGGCAACTTAGTCCATGTCAAGTAGATTTGGAATTGGAGATGAATAATTACTGGCCACATTCTTACTTTATTGTGACTACATATAGTTTGCAATGTTTTGTATTAATTATTTTTATTTTGCTAAATTTTTTAAATCTTGAACTTCTAGGTTTTAAGTATATGAATTAATTTAATACTTTTTATTAATTAAAATATAAACATTATTATATTAATTAATTTGATATATTTATTGTTAATTTATATACAAATAAATTTATTTATCATTATCATAATTTAATTTCCAGGTATTTTTCCATTTTCAAGGATGATACCTTGTGCAGAAATTTATTACATAAATAATTAATAAATATTCGTCCACCCCGACGACATTGAGCCGACCCTGTTTTTACTGACAGACAAGGCTTCAACCTAATCATTCAAGGCTTCAGCCCAATCATAAACAACCACGTTAAGTTTAGGAAATATGATCAACTTCCCCCACAAAAATAAAAATAAAAACACAAATCAATGCATTCAAAATACTGCATTTATGCACCCAACATCCTTGTCAATAAATGCACTCAACATCCTTGTTAAACTATCAAATCCATTAATTGTGTAATAAATTTTATACAATGAAGGATGTGAAGCCTGCAATAACACATCAAAGATATTAGCCAATGAAATTTAGAAAAATATATTTTTTATTATTTAAAAAAATACATATATTGATTTCCTATGTTACACATTGGATGTAGCACACAAATTTAAAGTCAACAATAAACTAATATAGAGTCAAAGACAAACTCATTGCTATAGTCCCAGGCCTTTGGCAGAGACTAATAAAAAACATGAAAAACATACAACCTTTGTTAAATTTTCATTTAACACACAAATGGAATTTGAAATTCCAAGCCTTATTTGATATATAGAGTCTTTAGATTTCAATTATAAAAGGATAATAAAAGGACAAAGAGATTTTTTAAATCCCAAAAACAATTCTGGTGATATACAATGTATACCATTATCTATTATCATATTTATTACTCTCACTTTAATTTAATTTAATATGTATATATTTATTATTATCAATTTATTTTTTTATATATACCCACACAAACACATTAAATAAAACAAACCAATACACCTTAAAAACAAACACACTTAAAAGAATGCCTCTCTTACAAATAGATATTTTTCTTGCCGTAATCAATGGAACTCAGTTACTCCTAGGGTTTGGCAGTCTATCCATTTCACCTTTCTGTAGATTACTGATCGTGTTTGAACATCACATTCTGCTGTGTTTGTTTGTGTACGTGTGACCAACCAAGTGGTAATCTTGCATGGAAAGAAAGCCAAATTGTCTCACCCACTCTGAAATTCAATTCTGGCTACGACTAGCTGAGACCAATCCCTTAGACTAAGATTTCGGGACAAAAATAAAAATAAAAACACAAATCAAAGCATTCAAAATATTGTATTTATGCACCCAACATTCTTGTTAAACTGTCAAATCCATTAATTGTGTAATAAACTTTATACATTGAAGGACGTGAAGCCTGTAATAACACATCAAAGATATTAGCCAATGAAATTTTAGAAAAATATGTTTTTTATTATTTAAAAAAATACATATATTGATTTCATATGTTACACATTGGATGTAGCACACAAATTTAAAGTCAACAATAAACCAATATAGAGTCAAAGGCAAACTCATTGCTATAGTCCCAGGCCTTTGGTAGGGACTAATAATGTTTTGAACTTCTTAGTATAAGATGTAAGGGATAATAACTAAGGGTAGGTTGCATTACTATATTTTCAGTTGGTAGCATAATTTATTGGCATAATGGTGACACATGCAAATTGGGGGGAGAAGAACGAGGAAGGTCATCTCATTCTACCCTTTTAGTCCTTCAAATAAATGAGCCCTTACTCTCATTCCATTAACATAATGACTCTTCATGGGTAAGAGAAAGACTAGTTTGTTGTAGCCATGATTACTGAAGGAGCTCGACAATAGAGGTATGTTTTTGGTATGCATGAATTAGTTTTCTTGATTATTCTTCTAGTTGATTTTGAGCTTCTAGGAACCTTTCTATATGGTTGGGGATTATCTTGTCAAAATGGTAGGTCTAAGTATGATATTGCAGGGATAGCTTGGTCAGGGGTTCAACCATCCAAAAGCTACAAGGTTTTCAGGGAGCAGGGGAATGGCATGGGGTCATTCATTATAAAAATTTGACATTCTCAAGCATGGTCTAAAGGACTAGCCTACCCAGTACCTACTCAGATTCTAAGCTACCTCCATTCCTCTGGGTTCTTTGTTGGTGGTTGCTAGAAGGAGCGAAATTAGTTCATAAATATGAATGGTAGACCTAAGAAAGGGACATGTAGATGGTTGACATCAAATCTTCTAAGCCTACTAGACGATGCATATAATGAGCATGCATGAACTCCAATAAGGATAATCCCTCCACCAAGCCTACTAGTGTTAAAAAGGAGGTCGGGGAGGCAACGATGAAGTACCATAGGAGGTTTTCATATAACACCAAAATTGAGGTTGAGCCAATATAGTAGAAGGTTCGAGGAGAGATGAGGGCCACCATTCCTTCAAAAGACATTGATGTTGAGATCAACATCTGGATACTTGATAATGGCTTCTCTTGTAGCTAGGATACCAAGTACTTTAGGCAAATTGATATTTACTAGCAAACACAATCCATAGTGTCTTAGGTCATTGAAGAATAAGGTATGCAACAAAAATCCATACTTGATAATTGGAATTTCTAGATCAAAAGTATGAGGCTTTGGTAAAAATGTTCTCGGACATGGAAGTAACGGGGAAGGAGAAGAATCAACAAGACAAAACACTAGTGATTTATGTAAACTCTAAATTTGAAGAGGAGGACTAAGTGATACAACATCTGATCCCAATGCTACTTTTCTTTTCTGATATTTCTCCTTTATGCCAATTGTCAAGAGAAGCATAATTTCTACTATGAAACATTTCAGGAGAAGTATAATTAGTTTAGAATGTGTTATCATATTGTTATGGTTATATTCTATTCCAACACATAGATATGTTTATATTCAAATGATAGGTATAGGACAACTAATTTATTTTTCTTTTTTAATTCATGAACACCACTAATATTTTGATCCATTGTAAATTTAGTTTCCTTGTTCACTATACAATGCTAATAAAATAATCCTACCAACTTAAAACAATAAAGCTTTTAACTTGCAACAATTACATTTTTAAAGTATTATTTTTAATATTCCTCGAAATATTAGCATTATGATAACTTTGTTTCTATACGACCTTTATAAAATTATTTTGTTAACTCTCTTTTGGATTGAAATAACTTTTACTTTATTGTGAAAAATAGTAGTTGTGAGATGCCCATTCTTGTGAAAAGTTGTATTAAAGTATAGAGTGTTGATGGATCCGTTTCAGCTTGATGAAGTTAAGTGGTTTAGCTCTTATTTTGAAGATGACTTTGAGGTGGAAAATACGTATGTTCATACATTTAATGGTAAAGTGCTTTTTGAAAAGGGCATTACATTAAAAGTAATAAAGTAATTTTGAGTAATAATGATATTTTGTTAATTTTTTTTTAACGTAAATTTTAATAAAATTTTAAGTTTAAAAGAACAAATATATAAGTTGATTATTAGCTATAAAGGTTTTATTGATTATGTGTAACTCTTTTATTTTGTTAGTTTTGGGATATCTATAAAAAACATATGAATAAGAGAGAAAACAACTAGAATCAATCAAAGTAGAGGAAAACACTTGCCTATTCATCAAAGAAGAGAATACAAGTACAAACCCCAAAAATGTTTAGCCTCCTACTTTACTTTGAATATGATCAGTAGTTATCTAATTCTTTGTGTCGATTCATTGGAAGGTTATGTGTCCCCATTCAAGTGCATCTAAGAATTCTACTAGTTCACCTCACAAGAAGATTTATTCAATGAAAATTCCTTAGTTGTGACACTAAGTATCTATTTATTAAAATCCCCAATATAGAATTAAAATTAATCTAAGTACTTTAATCAAATCTAATCTATGAACTAAAAACAAAATCTATTCTGGATCAGTATAAAAGGTTTTAAATTTTCATATCCTCAAAATGTAATGTTTACAATGATTTTAAAACTAAAATCAAAATGTTTGTATTATATCTTTTCACATGAACATACATTAAATGTTTAAATTTATTATATCTTTTAATTAAGATGCTCCACCAACCAACCATGACCTTTCTATATAGAAAACATTAATCACTATGCAGTCTCTTTGTTAAAATGAACTTTGATAGTGAAATTTTCCAAAGGTGTTGCTAGACATTGTATGATGGTTTATCTTTACCTTCTATATATCGTCTTATTTTAAATAGAAAATTTTAGAATTAAATGAAAATAATTCAAGAAGATTATTTTAATGAGACATTGTTCTTCCATCATGTAAACAAGCTTCATCTATGATTCAAAATAAGATCCTCCAATGACTTTGAAGACTCTCACTCCATAATTATCCCCATGTGTTTATCTCCTCCACAAATAAAAGCTTGGCACTCACATCCTTGTGAATGCCAATAATAAATATTCTTTTGAAGGACATGCTTCTTTCATTGTGATTGGAAAAACTTCTTCTATAATATTCAAAGCAATATCCTCCAAAGACTTTTAAGACACCACGTCCATAGTTCTCCCAAGAAGTTTAACCCCTTCAATAAAAAATACTTTTACAATAACATCATTGTCATATGAAGCAATTGCATGGGTTGAGATGAAGAAAATATTTGTCTTCTCATCCAGAACTTTGATCTCTTTCAATCAAATCATGTCATTTAAAGTTCTCCACCAAAAGCTTTTGTAGTCATATCATTGTCATATAAAGTAATGCCATTAGTTGAGATGAACAAAATATTTGTCCTCTCTCTTGATACATTCAAAAATTTGATCTCTTTTAATCAAATCACATTTAAAGTTCTCCACAAACATTTAAACACTTGAACTCTTCAAATCAAATCCTGGAGCAACAAATAAAAATAATATATGTAGTTAAACACATATAAATGGTTGAGATGAATAAAAACAATTGTTCATTTGAAACTTTGATCTCTTCCAACCAAGTCATGTCATTTGTCTTTTCCACTAACATTTGAATCTTTGACCTCTTCAGATTTTCACTGGTTTTGATTTAGAGAATAATAAAAATAATATATGGCATTAAATATATATCTCATTCTTTCATGTTTGTCCTTTTCTAGTCTTTTTTAATATAAAAGAGAAAACAATGACAACCTTTAGCCCCTCTCAAGGAACTTTAAAAAAAATGGGGGCTTATCTCTCTCTTATACTCGTTAATCACATCGCTCGAGATCTCATACATTAGGCATGGCGCTACTAAACCATAAAACAAGTTATAAAGGAAGGCTAGGACCAAGCAAGCGTGGTGGAAATCCATGGACTCAACTCATTCAGAGTAGCACAAGACAAATAATGGAGCAATTAAATTTTATACCCTCCACATTTATTCTTTGTTGGAGTTGTGAGATTAATCCAATTGAGATATGGACATTTATGAATGTAAGGGGGGATTCCTAGAGTGCTGAGCTCCCTCTCTCGGGTTCATAATCAGAGGACAATTAGCAGGTCAACAATGTGGAAATGCCATTCTCATTTTCCCACATGGTTTCAACGTTCTATGTGTTGGGTAAGTGCTAGAACCTCCTAGTATTTTCCCACTTGGGGTTTCTAATTTGTCTTCTCTCAGTCTTGCTTGGATTTTATAGTTTGGATTTGGCCATTTTTGTTGGGAGATGAACCTACAAAAGCTTTTCTCAATCCCTCTTTTTGAATTGCTATCTTTGCCTCTATTTGGGTTTTTGTCTTAGTAGTTTAGTGAAATTGATATATCTGTTATGTTCTTCTCCTCTACTAAATTGTTGGCTAGATATTCATGGTGAGTTGATTTATGTGATGTTTGTGGATTTTTTTCTGGCTATTTTGTGGAACCGTTCCTCTAGTGAATACATGATTTCCAAACATAGTTTGGCTTCTCACCCTGAAGGAGTTGTTTGGAATTGGTGGCTCTATTTCATCACAATTCTTCTCATCTTCCATAAGAGTGCTTTTGGTCCTTCTTTGGACAAACTAGTTTTCCTAGATTTTGTCGAAAACAAAGTATTCTTTCTTGGTTCTGGAACAACGTGGATTCATGAGATATCAAAGGTATCCACAAGGATTTGAGAAGACATGAAGAGATCTTACAAAGTATCGGAATCCCGCTTAGAAATTTCTTATATCTTCACATAATTAAAACAAAAAACTTATATACATTGCCCAACAATGAAAAATATAAACTTTCGGCCATACCACATTCAAAACCATAATAATAAGCATACTTTCTAAATGAAACATAAACACACAAAGCTACCCTTTACCTCTAACATCTACCCATATATGAATTAGGTGTCCTTCTTAATCACTTAAGTTATGTGTTGGAGTCATCTACCCATAATAGAATTAGGTGTACTGCTTATCACCAAGTTATTTGTTAGGGTGAAATAACAACACATCATGTTAAATGTGATTTTGTATTAAAGTTTGAATTGGAACTCTAGCTGGAAGTATTAAGAAGGTTCACTAATATTAAGGAATGGAAGTATTAAGAAGGTTCATTAAGATTAAGGAATATATTTAATGGTAAAAAAAAGGCATGTAAATTTTAGATGTGATGTTAAATGTGATTTTGTACTAAAGTTTGAATTAAAACTCTAGTTGGAAGTATTAAGAAGGTTCACTAATATTAAGGAATGTTGGGGGTATTAAGGAGATTCATTAAGATTAAGGAGTATATTTAATGGTAAAAAAAATATGTAAATTGTAAATTTTAGATGTGCCAAGTTAAGAATAAATTACATAAAATCATTTGTTTCAATGAAATAAGTTAAGAAAAAATTACATTAAAAAAATATTATTGTATTTATCAATTTTAAAAATAAATTACATAAAATTAATGATTTCAATTGAATAAGTTAAAAATAAATTACATTAAAAAAACATTATTGTATTTATTTATCAATTTTAAAATCAATAACATCCAAATTAATTATAGAATATTATTAAGAACAGCCTGAGTGAGCCTAATGGTTAAGAATATGTGTTTTCTCTTAAGAGGTCACAGGTTCAAATCCAGAGGGGGGTAAGGTATGTATACCTTCGTAGACTTTACCAGTCAAATCGTTGGGCCGAGGGGGGTCCCTTGTCCCACAAACAAGAGGGTCTCATACACCAATTTGGTGTGCTGGCTTGGCCGTGACCTTAAAAATAAATTATTATTATTATTATTATTATATTATTTCATATTTTAAAATAATACCATTTAAAAAGATATTTTTATTTATTTATCATGATTACCAAATCAATCTTCAAAATACATATTATTTATTTATTCTTTATAAATTATTTATTTATTTTCTGTTTTCTTAAATTATTATCAATTTTTTATTCTAATAGTTCATTCCCCTTTCTTTTTAAATAATATTTTAAATTTCTTCATATAAGATGTAAGGGACAATAACAAAGGGTAGGTGTCGTTACTATCTATGCAATTGGCAGTGAATTCATTTGGCATAATGGTGACACATGCAACTTAGGGGAGAAAAACAAAGAAGATTATCTGATCATACCCTTTTAATCCTTCAAACAAATTAACCATTAGTCCACTTCAATTAACCATTATGGCACTTCATGGGCAAGAGAAAGACTAATATGTTGTAGCCATGTTTAATGTGAGGAGCTCAACAAGAGAGGTATGTTTTTGGTATGCATGAATTAGTTTTCTCGATTATTCTTCTAGATAATTTTAAACTTTTAGGAACTTTTCTATTTGGTTGGGGCTTAACTTGTCAAAATGGTAGGTTTGGGTATGATCTTGTAAGAATAGCTTGCTCATGGTTTCATTCATCCAATAGCTACATGGTTTTTAGGGAGCAGGGGAACAATTTGGGTTGATTCATTGGAAAAAGTTGACATTCACTAGCATGGTATGAAGGACTAGCCTACACAATAGCTATTGAGATTGTAAGCTACCTCCAATCCTTTGGGTTATTTGTAGGTGGTTGTTGGAAGGAGCAATATTAGTCCACAAATATGAATGTCGGGCCTGACAAAGGGAAAGTACAGATGGTTGACATCAAATCTTCTAAACCTACCAGACAAGGCATACCATGAGCATGTAGGAACCTCGACAAGGCTAATCCCTCCACCAAGCCTAGCAATGTTGAAATAGAGGCCAAGGAGGCATCGATGAAGTTCCATATGATGTTTTCATATAACATCAAAGTTGAGGTTGAGCCAATAGAGTAGAAGGTTCGAGGACAAATGAGCCGCCATTCCTTCAAAATCCATTGATGTTGAGCTCAATCTCTAGATACCTTATACTGACTTTTCTTGCAACTAGGATACCATGTACTTCAGTCAAATTAACATTTACTAGCAAACAAAATACATAGTGGCTCAAGTCATTGAAGAACATGTATGCAACAAAAGTCATCCTTGATAATTGGAATTTTTGGATTAAAAGTATGAGACTTTGGTAAAAAATATCTGGGACATGGTAGTAATTGGGAAGGATAAGAATCAACAAGAACAAACACCAATGATCTATGTGGACTTTGAATTTGAATAGAAAAACTAAGTGATACAACATTTGATCCCAACAATAGTTTTTTTTTTTATCTTTCTCTTTTATGTCAATTATCAAGAGAAACACAATTTCTATTATGAAACATTCTAGGAGAAGCATAATTAATTTCAACTTTGTTATCATGTTGTTATGTTTATAGTCTGTTCCAACACATAGTTATGTTTATATTCAAATGATAGTTATAAAACTAACATATGACAACTTTGAACGAACATAATACTATTTTTATTTTTTAGTTTATGAACACCACCAACTTGTTGACTATAATTTTTAGTATACAATATTAATAAAATAATCTTACTAACTTAAAAAAACAATGCTTTTAGCTTGTACCAATTACATTTTTAAAGTAATATTTTTGTTATTCCTCAAAATATTAACCTATGTTAGGATAACCATGTTATTTTGTACTACTTTTATAAAATTATTTTGTTAACTCTCTTTTGGATTGAAATAACTTTGTTACTTTCTTGTGAAAAATAGCGGTTACGAGATGCTTATTGGTGACAAAAGTTGTTTTAAAGTATAGAGTGTTGATGGATCCCTTTCAACTAACTCAGTGAAAACTCGGTGAAGTTAAGTGGTTTAGCTTTAATTTTGAATGTGATTTCGAGGTGGAAAACATATATGTCCAAAGATTTAATGTTAATTTTTTTTTTTAAGAGAAATTCACCATGTTAAAAGTAATTTTGATCAATAGTGATATTTTGTTAAGGTGTTTTTTGGTTTTTGTTGTGTATGTAAATTTTAAGTTTAATAGAAAAAATACAGAGGTTGACTATTAGCTATAAAGATCTTATTGATTACGTGTAACTTGTTTATTTTGTTGGTTCTAGGATATCTATAAAAAAACATATGAATAAGAGAGAAAACAACTAGAAGCAATCAAAGTAGATAACACTTTCCTATTAATAAAAGAGGAGGAAAAGAACACAACCCCAAAGGATGTTTAGCCACCTACCTTACTTTGAACATGAACATTGGTTATCCGTCCCTTTGTGTCGTTTCATTGGAAGATCATGTAACCCCATTCAAGTGCCTCCAAGATTTCTACTAGTTCACCTCACAAGAAGATTTATTCAATGAAAATTACTTAGTTGTGACACTAAGTATATATTTATTAAAATCCCCAATGTAGAATTATTATTTTTTTGGTAAGTTATCTAGATACGTTATATTAACATATTATAATATTGTACAAAAACTTTGTTGTTGGTTTACCACTTGAGAAACCAGACCAACAACAATGCATCAATTTGTCTATCTTCATCAGTCTGAAAAGCCTATGTTTTTTTAGGCTATATATCAAAAAATAACAAACCCTTTTTTTGTCTGGAAAAAATCTAGTATTATCCTATCTAGCATAAAGAAAACTGGAGGGAGGTGGGGAAAAAACACCCATACCTATGAAACTAAAACAATTATAGGCTAAACTAAAAACCATAATAGAATTAAGCCATAGGAGCTTGATCCTCAACCACATGAACCTGAGGTTGAGGATAATCCATCTTTGTGAGGTCCATTCCAACTAGCTTCTCTGCCAACATATTAATCTTATGGTCCACCGGATTTATCTACAACTGCACGTAGTCCAACTGAAGCAAAATCTCCTAGTGAGATTCATGTAATTCTACAAGAACCTTACCCATCAACATTTTGAGAGGCCAATAAATGTCAATGGTCCTCAAATACTATGATGCCCTATCGCATGTGGTGCCAGGGTCAAGGGATCCAAGAGTGGATGTTGTTCACAACCTCTGCATTTGAAACAAAGTGTCAAAGAACCCTTAAACATCTTCCTCAACCAAGTTGATTTCCACTCTAATCTAAGGAGAGGTGTAGGATTGATAAGATTTTGTTGTGGTAATGAGATGAGAGCCTACAAAGTGATGACGGTTGCCTCTGGAGCAATAGGAAGAGCCACCACGGGCCATGGATGAGGGCGAGATAGGAGGAGCATGGAGAAGCCAGAGCAAGGTGAGTACCTGGGAGTTAGCGAGGTGGTGAGAGAGTAGCCAGAAGTAGGAGCAAGGAGACTAAGAATCCAAAAAAGAAAAGAGATGACAAAGAAATTCAATATTTTGTCATAAAGTGAAATAACCAAAAATCATTCATTATATTTTTTAAACTTAAAATTTAAGAATTATTTTAGAAAATAATTTTACTTACAAAATTAAACATTTTATTCATTTGAAATTAATACAGATCACTTGATATCTATTTTTAAAATTTCAAAATAAAAATTTAGTGTAAGTTTCAAATTAGTTAAAAAAAATAACTATAGCCATTATAAAACATGTATAAGTTTCAAATTAGTTTAAAAAAAAAACCATAACAATTATTAAAAAAAACCTACATCATATGTTCACAAAATTAAAACAAAGACTCTATATACGTTTTCCAACCACGCATAATATGAACCTTTGGCAATCTTACTTCAAAAACATAGTAATAATAAACATAGCTTTTAAAATTATTCAATATAAACACTTTTAAGCTACCATTTACCTCTCACATCTACCCATATCAGAACTAGGCGCCCTGCTCAATCGTTAAGTTAAGTTATGGGTTGGAGTTATATACCCATTTAAGAATGGTTAAGAATATTGCATACATAAGAATATTATTAACCAAGTGAAATGAATGGTTAAGAATATTGCATACATAGGAATATTATTATATTCTTTCACTAATAACATTCAAATCAATTCTCGAATATTATATATTTTAGATAATATGATCTAAATCAATCATTTTTTGATGTATCATGATTACCGAATTTATCTTCAAAATATATTTTATTTATTTTTCATATATATATAACATTTTTTTATTATAATAGTTCATTTTTAAAAAATAATATTTTGAATTTTTTTAGAAGATGAAGATGTAAGGGACGATAACCAAGGGTAGGTGTTATTATTATCTCTTCAATTGGCAACAGAATTCATTTGGCATAATGGTGACACATGCGAGTTAGGGGAGAAGAATGAGGAAGGTTATATCATTCTACCCTTTTAGTCTTTCAAACAAATGAACCATTACTCCCACTCCAATGACCATTATGGATCTTGATGGGAAAGGGAAAGACTAGTATGTTGTAGCCATGATTATTGAAGGAGCTCGACAAGAGAGGTATGTTTTTGGTATGCATGAATTAGTTTTCTCGATTATTCTTCTAACTAATTTTGAGCTTTTAGGAACCTTTATATTTGGTTGGGGATTAACTTGCAAAAATGGTAGGTTTGGGTATGATATCGTAGGGATAACTTGCTCAAGGGTTCATTCATCCACAATCTACAGGGTTTTTGTTAAGACCCTGAGCATATCTAAAAATATAATCACCACAAATGTTGAATACACAATAGATCCAAAGAGAAATATAGAATCAATCACACTTTATTATATCAAAACCCTTGAGGTAGGGCAACACCATACAATGGATCCTATTATGGAAATGATCCTCTCCTTTTCACTTGCCTCTTCGAGGGGGCATCCTCCTATTGAGCTTCAACTCACAAATACAATACTTCTTTTCATGTCCTATTACATTGTTTGAACCCCTTTATATAGTGCTATCATCACCTAAGAACATTCTAGAGGAGGAATCTTCTAGAAGTATAACCTTCTAAGAAGTCCTCTTACATTTATTATATCTAACTACCCATTTATTATATCTAGCTACCATAGTGGGCCTTATTTAATAATATAGTGGACCTAGT